>JAQFXN010000043.1:0-35444 GCA_034693365.1 Liacarus xylariae | reverse complement strand
ATATATTAAACATTTGTATCAGACATATACCAATCTGTATATCTAAATTGGAAAACCACCTCAAAATATTTAGTGCCTACCACTGACCTAGCCCTTTTTAAATGATGAAAAATTTATATTTGATTCATTTTTTATTTAGATTTTATTATTTAAAAACATCATATAAAAGAATATAAATTTTATACTCGATAGATTATTATTCTACTGTACAGCCGTCCAGATTTTAATTTATCCAGTGAAATGCTTTATTCTTACTCATTAGCTTTGAGTTTTTATATTTGATTAATTTTTTACCGAAAGATTAATACTAATATCAAATAATTCAAAATAAAAACTTTGATACAATGACATTCTATGAATGAATCGACTTGAATTAAAATTGATATTTTTCTATCGGTCACTCCTTAATCAAATATAAAAATTCAAAGCTAATGAGTAAGAATAAAGCATTTGAATATATAAATTAAAATCTGGAAGACTGTATATTCTAGCTATATATAAATAAAGATTCAAAAACGGAAAATTTTCTTCAGCACTTGAAAATCCCTAATATTTAGAGATTTGTGTACTTTGTTCACCAAACTATATTGAATAATGCACGAATCTCAGTACATATTTAGAGCCTTACCATCTTTGCTCATTTCAAGTAAAATTATTTTCAGAATAGTTTAATTCAATTTGAGTTCAAAAATCAATTTTATGCTAAAAATATAAAATACACGTGTTCGTTTTGCTAGAATCGTGCTTGTCTGCTCATCTCTGGTAAAATCATTTCCACAATATTTTAATTCAATTTGAGAACCAGTGCTTCAGTCCTGAAGACGCGAATCTACAAGAGTTCTGGGGTTTAGGGCAAGAGTTGAGACAAACAATGAGCAGAAAAGATAAACGGCTGAAGACTAGATAAGACAGAGGAGGCGATAGGACTTGACTGAAGTCTAACTAAATTTAAAAACCTTTTGTCGAATAGAATTACCGCCAAAATGCAAGTCCGAGATAACTGAACTGAACTGAACGTGGTGATTAGAATTCAATTGGCTGTTCTGTGTATTCGAGGGCAGAACTAGTGGGGGTTCTGGAACTTGCATTTTGGCTCAATTGTAATCGTGGAGTGAGAGTACAGTATTGAATACACGATTATTTTGACTTGATAAATCGACTCTATTTTCACGAAAATCTAACAATTTTCAAATTATTTGAAATCTCGTGAAAAATTGAATAAAAATTCATTATTGCGAACATTTTTTACTACTTTTTATTAATATAGTTAACTAGGGCAGCCCGTGAATTTTAATCACTTTACCACGTTAAAATCTACAACAGCCACACAATAAAGAAAAGTACAAATAAAAGATGCGGTGTAATTCAGAGATATGATTTCCTATATTGTAGGGCCTGGATATGCACTGCTATTGTCAAAACCACAGCCACTGATCAGTCAGTATTCAGTATACAAAACGCATACACAAATTACGTTTAGATTCATTCAATAAAAAATGAATAAAAACAAGTTATAAAAAGCTTTGTAAATAATATTTTGTCTTTTTAACTAAACGTAATTTGTGTATGAGTTTTGTGTACTGAATACTGACTGATCAGTGGCTGTGGTTTTGCCAATAATAATGTTTATCTCTTAATGAAGAAAATACTCGATTTTAGGATTTGTTAAAACATAAGTTTTTCAAAAGATTAGACAATGTCTGACATCTATTGAGCGAATGTTCAACTATTGAATGAATGTATTAATGTTTGTGCGCATAGATGTCAGTTCTAATGGTAGAGATGGCGAGGTATAGAAAGTCGCAGAAGAGGAATGAGTTGAACGCAGGAAATGTGCGCCAATTCTAGGACTCATTGAGTTGTGAAACACATTTGGATTTCTTCACGAGATTTCAAACGAATCAACAATTGCTTCGAAAGACAGAGAAAAGTAGACAAACATTAGAATTGGGGACCGAATAGTAATAAAGTGTCGCACAGTTTGAGCCAATCGTTCGAAAGGAAGAGAAGAGAAGACTCGCGAAGAAGTTGTTCTCCAGAAGAGAGGACCGGTTACTCAGGACTCGAGTGAAGAGAAGAGAAGTGAATATGAATTATACGTCTCTTTAATCGTGTATTTCTTGAGTTTTGGACTCTTTTTGGCGGAAGAGATGGGAAACAAGACTTCCTTCGCTTCCAATTCCTCGAAAGTCTTGTTTCGGTCTTTGAGTTCATTGCGAGACAACAGAAGATCTGAAACTCATTCTCTGTTCTCTTGTGTCACGTGTTATCCGCGCATACGTTCCAAGAGTTGGAGGAAAAGCACGTCTTGGGATCCATTGGAACCGCTCTCTAAGTGTAGACAACATTTCTTTTGGTATTATTACACAAGTCTTGAGACGAGTCCACGGAATCTCTGAAGAAGAAGAAGAAGTTGTGCCGTCGTTCGACTTTGAAGAGGAAGAGCGGATCGGATGACGAGAATCGGGTCTTTGGTTCGGAAGAGATCTGTGACTCTTCTGTCGTCTGAACAGTGAATGTAAACAAAAGCACGTGTTCTCTCCCTTTAAAGTGTCTTTTGTTGTGATTTTTTCTCAAATAATTAATTGATTTTAATATTTGAATCAAATGTCTCGCTCTCTCTCTCTCTCTCTCTCTAAAGATTGCGTCACTCATTGGCTCTGACCCTGAGATCACGTGATCTGACAGGAGTTTGTTTACACAACACGTGATCTGTGAGAGAGAGAGAGAGAGAGAGTCTTGTGAGAGAAGTGTTTCTGAGCTGTTGTTGTTGTTCTTGAAAACTATTGGAAACTATTTCTCTGTATTTCTATTCAGAGATAAGACATTTCACTTCAATTCAATTCAATTCGTACTTCAAATCCTCACAACAATTATCCGAAGCGCGAGTTCTCTCTCTCTCTCTCTCTCTCTTCCTATTGTTGTTGTTGTTGTTGTTCTCCAGTGACGACAGAGAGAGAGAGAGAGCGCATGTGCAGTAAATATAGTAGTAGTGGAGGGGGAGGGGGAGGGAACGCAATTGACGGGAGGAGCGAACTCTCATTGGTTTGGGGGGAGAGAGAGAGGGAGGGGAAGAGATTTGTGTCACTTTCCTTCACTTCACTTCACTTTCTAGTGGTGTTTGCGGTTGTCATGAGAGACGGCATTAGTATTAGTCAGTAGTGGAGAGCGAGAGAAGTGGTGACGAAATCATTGCAAAATATCCCAAATATCAGCACTTCTTCGTCTTCTTCTTCTTGTTATTATTATTGGAGAAGAGATGCTGATTCCGCCGCCGCACCTCCAACTGGCCCCGGAGGAGAAGCTGGTGTACAGGGGAGAGGGGAACTCGTCGCTCGTGATTGCCCTCAAATCAGTAATAATAATAGCGTTGTTGTTGTCGTTGTTGTTGTCTCGCGATCTCATTCTCATTGTTGTTGTCATTCATTACTGTTTAGGAGCGGAAAGTGATTCGACTCTTGAAAGCGGACGCAAAGCAACTCGTAATCCAATCTCAATAGCAATACCACCCCTTAATCTGTTGATCAATTACTAATTGCTCCTTTCTCATTGCAGAAGAGACTGGACGACGACGCGCAGAAGGACCTCCTCCTCCCCTCCTCTTCGCCGGTCTTTGAGGTGATCTCAGACTCGATATTCGCAAACAATAAGTCATTATTTATTGATTACAGACACGAGAAGAGCCGAAGGGCGACAGTCAGAGGGAGGCCGACCTCCTCCGTGTCCTCCAGTCCCACATCCGCTTCAACGACCAGGTCATCCCCCGCATCCTCTCGCGCGCCTTCTACTCCGCCCCCCAATTGGTGCGTCTCAACCAATCGCAGACCAATCGCATCAATCAGTTGGTCCGCGACAAACGGCCCCGTATGTCCTCCCCTCCCCTCCCCTCTCACCACACTCATCCTCTCTCTCTCTCTTCTAGGCTTCCGATTGGACAAGAGCATATCGCACGGGGAGACCTACGCCCTGCTGCTGCCCGACTACTGCTGTCTCTCCGCCCCTCCTCTTCGACCCTCTTTGGCGAACCAGACCTGCGGACCAGTGATTGCGGTGGAGATCAAAGTGTGTCATTACTCTTCGCCACCACCACTACTACAGTATTATCACTAATTGTTTTGTTGTTCTTCAGCCGAAACAGGGCTTTCTGCCCGACCTGTCGGTGCTGTCGGAGTCGCTGAAGATCAAAGCGCACGTGTGTCGCTATTGTTTGTCTCAATTCCACAAAGTATTCAAAAACACTATTCATATCTCGTGTCGTCTCTAATCTCTCTTCTCTTCAGCTGAAAAAGGGATCCGTTCTCGAGACCAGTGCCTACTGTCCGCTCGACCTCTTCAGCGGATGTCCGCATCGAATGCTCTGCGCATTGTTGGCGCTCGTGGACTGTCCGCAGAACAACTTCCGCGTCTTCCGCGACATTCAGTACGCGTACGGGGAAGAGGCGGACACTCCTCTCTCGCACGTGATCCACGACTTCGTTGCGGGCGAAGACAAGGACAAGTGCCGTCTCTTCTGCGGCCTTCTGGTGCAGGCGTTGACGCTTCCGCTCGACTCGAGAGGAGAGGCGAAGAGGAGGGCGAGAGAGCACGCGGCGCAACACTGCTCGCTCCACAACAATCAGTGCGAGGAGGAGAGGGAGGGGGAGGGGGAGCGGAGCCAACGACTAGAGACCAGAGACAGAGGTATTAGAGAAGAGTCTACTCCCAGATTGTCTTATTCCGATTCCTCCGCAGACCAGAGCCACTGCTGCCGACATCAGTTGCCTTCGGGTTCGGTGTTGGAGACCATCCTTTCGGCGCAGAAATTGGATTCAATCGACTCCTCGTTGGCCAATGAAATGCTCGCTTTCGTCCTCAACAACAACAACAGCAGACACTCGGAGACAATCACTGAACTGCAGATGCAATCGCTGTTCGGCGACACTCTCGACCGCAGCGCCACTCCCGCCTCCTGCCCTCCCTCTTCGGAGCCGATTTCGGGCGAATCCAATCGACTGGAGTACTGCTCGCGCAAAGTATACACATTACTGCTTAATAACGGGTTTTCTAGTCATTAATTGCTTTCTAACTGTAATTCTCGCGCACTCTCTAAAGGTCTGGCAGTTTCTCGTCTCTCTCACCGCCAAAGACTGCTCTATAATGATAGCAATGCAACGATTGGCCACCGAGTCCAGTCACGTGTCACACCAGTGGCCAATCATTGTGGAGCCGAACAGCGGCCACAAGTATTTGGTGTCCATTCGGGTCACGGATTTGGACCAGAAGAGCCCCCAGAAGATCAAGAGAACGCTTTCCAATGACTTGCGAATGATTAGTGCTTTCGAGGACTCGTGTCTTCTCTAATGAGACAATTCGTGTCTAATCTAATGATAACAGAAGTCTAGTCTTTAATACTAATAAACAATTAATTAATTTATTGTTAAAATCTATGCAAAACTTATTTTATTTTTATCTCTATTTCAAGTCTGTATTTATTATTCAATTAAAAATAATAATTAGAAAAACCGGTTTTCCTTCCCATTACTGTATTATTATTAGAGTAGAAGTGATTTAAGGAATTGTGATTATGAGACGACCCCTCAGACGAGGGAAACATTTGTTTTGTTTCAAAACAGCGATTATTATCACAATTACTATTGGATCCACTGATGGCTCAGACGGAGACCAAGACGCTGGTGGTGAAGGAGATGAGTGCGGGCGAGAGGCGGATCTACTTGTGTCTGTTCTGTGAGTTCAACTGCAAAGACGTGCTGCTCTTTAATCAGCACTTATTGGACAAACACAACAGTAATAGCAGTACTGATAGCGCGAGAGAAGTCATCGTAAACGCCAACAGCAGTAGTGGTGGTGAGCGGCCAATCAGCAGCAGAGGAGACAGTGCTGGTGCTGGTGGTGGTGGTGGTGGTGGTGGTGGTGGTGGTGGGTTCGCGTGCAGTGAGAGTGAGTGTGCATTCGTGGGCAAGAGTTTCGTGGCTTTGAGAACGCATTTAATAAATAAACACAAATCGAGACAATTCTCGCGCTTTAATAAGAGAAGAGGAGTGAAGACGAGTAATAAGAGGAGTGGGAGTAGGAGTGGGAGTGGGAGGAGTGACAACAATAACAGCAATAATAGCAGTCTATTCTCGTGCACGCAATCCGACTGCGAGTACGTGGGCAGGAATGGCCACGGGCTGCGGGTGCACCTCATGCGCAGACACGACATCCGCGTCATAGACAACCAGTGCCGCACAACCAAAGGAGAGGGAGAGGACCGGACGGCGGGAGGCGAGGAGGAGCGCGAGATGAGGGGCTCCTACTCGTGTCTGGAGAGGGCGTGTCTGTACTCGGGGGAGAACGCGCTCGGCCTCAGAGTTCACCTGAAGAGGAAGCACGGCATCCAAGTGAACACCAAAGACCTGGAGGAGGAGCAGGAGGTGGGGGTGGAGTTCGGGTGCAGTTTGTGTCCGTTTGTGGGGAAGAACGCCATCGCTCTGAGGACTCACACGATTAATGGCCACAAGAAGAACAGGAAGTGGAGGAATAAGAGTTTGGTCTTTGAGTCGAAGAAGAAGAAGAATAACCGCAGAGAAGGAGCGGATGTGAGCAGGAGTGCCACCAGGAGAAGACCGGCGCTCCTCAGGAACGCCGAAGAGGAAGAGGAGGTGAGGAGGGCGTCGGAGGAAGGACGGGCGAAGGCTGATCCGGTGCACAGGTGTCAGTTCCCGAAGTGTGAGCTCTCTTTCGCCTCTTCTCTGGACTTGAGGTGAGTTTTGTTTAATTCTTTGCTTTTCTTTCAATACTTTCTTAAAAACTTTTGATTCAAGTCTTGACTAATATTTCTCTCAATTAATTCTGACGTCATTTCTGTACAATTCATCCCTTAAGACAACACATTCAGAGCGCGCATAAGAAGCCTTTGCTGTTGAAGCAGACGTCGAGCACTAGTGCGCAGAATCCGCTGAAGTGCTACTTCCCCTCCTGTCCTGTTGTGCCCCAAACCTCTCTGGAGTTGAGGTGAGAATTGCTTTAAAGTTCTTAAAAACTTTTGACTCAAATATTGTTTCTCTATTTCTGACGTCATTTCTGTATAATTCATGACTTTAGACAACACATCCTTTCGGTGCACGAGAGACAACACCAGAAGCAGAAGAGGGCCGCAGAAGAAGAAGAAGCAGCAGAAGAGGAGGGGAGGAGGAGGCGGGAGGCGTTCCCTGTGTTCCGCTGTCTTTACCCGAACTGCTATTTCACGGGAAGTCTGACTCTTAAAGGACTGCGAATTCACGTCAAGAGAAACCACAAGAAAAGGATTCAAGACTTCGGAAGACAAGTGCAGATCAAACCTCACAGAACACCACTTCCACCTCCTCCTCCACCCAACGCCTCCAAACTGGCCCAGCCCACGGCGCCGACGAAGAGCCCCCGCGCCATAATCCAGACGTCGCTGATCTACGCCCCGAATCAGTCCTCCTCCTCCTCCTCGTCGGCGATGACAGGCCGAGGTCTCGTGCTATTCCGCTGTTCGCATCCGTTCTGTTCCTATTCGGTGCAGAATTTGATTGAACTCCGGAAACACATCGAAAGCAAACACTAATTGATTTAAAAGAAACATAAATTGTTTCAAAACATTTCAATAAAACTTCTTTTAATTATTTTTTTCTTGAATTTCTCTTTGAATTTCCCGACGAGTAGTGAATCAATCGATTGCAGCGCCGCTTGTGTTGCAAAACAGGACTAAAGTATTGAACATTTGAAACCAATAGATGGCACCAATAGGTGCACTAAAGCAGAGAAAAGTTTTCATTAATTTCTTTCTTTTCACTCTTCAGAACCAAATAATAATAATATAACAAATGAGAGATCTTTTCCCAAAAGTCTTTCCAACATTTCTATAAACAGCTCTTCAGTGACGCAGACATTGAATGTTTTCATTTAATTAAACATTAATTACTTTTCTCTCATTTTTTGCTTAATTATTGATTAAAAGCAGAGAAAAGCAATTCTCGAGAAGTTTTGGCAAAAGTTTACTCAAAAATATATCAAATCTTTGTTTTCAGTAGTTTTTGAGTAAAAATGAAAACTTTTTACACTTTATTTACAATAATTGGACGCAAATCTCGAACTTTAGAACTTTATCACACCTTTAGAACAGTGACATCACAGCACGTGCTCTTCATGTCTGCTGACGTCACCGTCATTCTCGTCACTGATTGGCTGTTTCTCTAAAGCAATGATTCTTAGTTTCAGTCGTTTCTGAGACGAAGAATATTCGGCCAAAAGTCGCGCGAATCGGGTCTGAAGAGTGTCCAATAGACTGCTTCCATGCGCTGGACTTGAGTGCTGATGTGGTCAGTGATCTTCCTGCAGTTCCCGTCTGACCAGGAGGTTGTCTTAGCGCAGGTCTTGAGTTCCAATGACATCTTTCGACCAATAGTTGTCTCTCGAATGCGTTTTCTCTCAATTATCTCTTCAGAGAAGTCCGAATATAAATAATTGACTGAAAATAACTCTCATTTAACACAACTATTCACGCCATCTATTAATTGTGCGCCTCATATGTCACGCCCTATTGTTGAACAAAGCATTGTTGAGAAGATACGGGAGACTGTTATTCAACAATAGGGCGGACGGGTTGGGGTGACTTGATTAGTGATCACAAGAATAGGTAGAGCTATGGCTTCAGAACTAGAGCTGCGCTTATAATAGCCAATGAAAGTGCGTTTATTTATGAATACATTTAATTGCACTCAAAGTTATTTAATTATTTGTATCATTGATATCGCGAGACAAGAGAGGAGAGGAGAAGCCCGAGTGCGCAGAATCCGATTATTAAGAGAGAGAGAGAGAGAACTCTTCTCTATTATAGTTCCGAAGAAGAGTTGCGAAAAGAAGAAGAGAGTCTTAATTGCCTTAAATCTGGTATTTATTACTCATTACAAAAGTTGTGCCAATACTTTGACTGTTTGGCGCCCTCTGTCGGCGCCAATGTCTCACTGACTGTGAATCGCGTGAAATGAGGAAACATTTGGAAAGTTTTGAAAAGTTATGCTTTTATTTGAAATAATGTCTGAAAAGAAGAAGAGATTTCTTCTCAGATAATGAACGGCAGAACGGCTTTCCTCTGCTTCGGGTAGTCGTGGAAGTGCTGCAAATACCAGTGGTGGTTGAACAGACCCACGATCACCTGATTGGCCACGACGAACGAGCACACCATCCACCAGGTGGTGCTCCGGCCCGATAGGACCAGCGAGAGGGACAGGTAGATGAGGATCTCGGCGAAGTAGTGCGGACAGGAGACCAGCTCGAACCAGTCGCCCCGGGGGATGCTGTGGCGGTAGGTGACCACTCGGCCTAGGGATGGGAGAGAGGAGTGTGACGTCATTGAGTTGAGTGTCACGTGTGAGACAAACCTTTGCTGTCTTTCCTGAGTTTGGCCAAAATCACGTGACTCTTGAACTGAACGAAAGACGAGAAACAGAAGACAAGACATCCGATCACGTGATTGAGTGTCAGGAAATCGGAGACCAGAATCGCGCGCTCGCCTACACAGGGAGAGAGAGAGAGAGAGGGGATGAGAGAGCAGGGGAGGGGAGAGAGAGAGAGAGCGCGTGACTCACTGTAGTGGTGGTGAGTATTGTTAGTGTTATTGTTGAAGCCCTGGGCCTCCGCCAGCAGCGAGAGTCCGACGCCGAAGTAGAAGCTGAAGCCGCACAGGTAGTGCACCAGGGCCATCTTGCCGTCGGCCGAATAGATGGAGAGTTGTGTGCACTCGTAGAGACGGCGCGAGACCTGCACTTGGATTAAGACCATCGCCAACATCACGGACTCGCCCGACACTAGAGAGAGAGAGAGCACGTGATTGTGTGACGCAATAACAGTGATAATAATGTAATACCTGTGGCGCGTCTCTCGCGCCCGACGAACGAGTCCAACAGGAGTTGCAGGAGTTGTGGCACGTGGTCTCTCTGGACGTACACCCGGAAGACGGACCAGAGGAGGAGGATGTAGAAGGTGGTGGCGAAGACGTAGAAGTGATAGAACCACCTGAAGAGAGAGTGAAAGAGAGTTAGAATTTGTTGTTTGAGTTGTTTTGAGTTATTTTTAGAACTTTTTTCAGGAAATGAACTAAAAATAAAAGTTTTCTTTCAATACTTTTTCGGAATTTCTCTGATTTTCAGAACTTTCTTCTCTTCGCAGAACTCACTCTTGTCGGCCGTCTTCCCGTACCTGAAGACCCGCTGCAGCGCTTCCGGAACGAACGAAGAACAGTAGAGAGTGAGCAGACCGAAGAGCGACACCGAGGCCGAGAAGGAGATCCACTCGAAGAACAGCAGGTTCGGCGACGACATGACGGACGGACGGGACGGGCAGAGAGAGAGAGATTTGGGCGCACGAGAGACGAGTCAACCGGAGTTCATGTCTTTGAGGGGAAGAGAAAAACTTTTCAACTTTTTTTAGAACTTTTCAGAACTTTTGGTTTCAAAAAATTTTTGGCACAAAAACACGATTCGAGTCTGAAATCAAAAGAGAAATGAATGCAAACGCAGAATGAATTGCAGTGAACTCCGAGAGAGCGAGAGATTCAAAAATAGCTCAGAATTGCACCCAAATTGCACATTAACACACTTACGCACAGATCGAGAGATAATGGCATTTCTGACTGAGGGCTCAATTCTACTGCACTTCGAATATAGACTCCAATTATAGACTCTCTCTCTCGCTCTCTCAGCGGTCGTTCACCGCACGCACGCGTCTCTGGTGTTGAGTGACGTCAGGAGAGGTTTAGGAAATTGTGTCAAGACTTCAAATAGAGTTTCTTTATTTCAATTATAAGTAGTTTTTGTATAAAATATGAGTAAAAATAAAGTTCTCTTTAAATGCGTTTACAATTAGTTTAGAATTAAATAAAGTTTTTGTACAAAAGTTCCGAATATTTACACAAAACGTATGTTAAATGAAAACCGCCTGTTGTGTGGAGGAGGGCAGGAAGCGGGGGCCCCCCGACGAGGGAGGGGTCGCCCCCAGTGCCAGGACTACAGAGGGGGGCGAAGTGGTGGCCGAGAGGGAGGGCCCCGAGTCGAGACCGCCCAAAGAGGAGCTGTTGTTGGGGTTCAAAGAGAGCCACTCGTGAGCACTGATGGGCGAAGAGGTGGACGGGGAGGAGATCCACGTGTTGGGACTGTCGGGCGAAGGCGTGAGATAGGACTCGGGCGGTCGCGGGGGCGGAGCCGAAGTCCACTGTTGGCCGAAGTTCTGGCGATTCTGGTGTTGCTGTAGTTGTTTGTGAGACTGCGAGTCCTCGTAAGTGGGCGGGGGTCGGGACGGGGGGCTCACCAGCGGGGGCGACAACTCGTAGAGGTTCATCTGCGGCGGCTGTGAGGACATGGTCTGCGCTGTGATGGTCAGTGAGTTGCGGGGCGGCGGCAGAGGAGGGCCACCCCCGCCCCCCGCACGTGACGTCTGGTTCTGTTTTCGTCTCTGAATTGTGTTGTTTTGCCGCGAGTTTTGCGGAGAAATCGGGTTTTGGTTCGAATTGTTTTGTTGACAGTTCTGAACCACAGATGACGTCATCGGAGCCACGAATTCGTCCAAAAGGGCCACAATGTCTGTGTGCATGCGCTCCAGTGCGACGTCACGGGGCAGTCGGTCCATGTGGTCAGTGATGTCACGGTTCGCGTGATTCTCGAGCAACAGCTTCGCGCACTGGAACGCCCCCTCGCGCGCGGCCAAGAACAGGGGCGTCTCCTCCCTGTGGTTCTGCGCGTCCCGATTGGCCCCGTTTTGGAGCAGAACTCGGACGGCATCGCAGTTGTTGACCGAAGCGGCCCAATGGAGGGCAGTCTTCCCGCAGTCGTCGGCGGCGTTGAGGTCGCACTCGGACATCACCAGCTGATCCAGCATTCCCTCGTTGGCCAGACGGGCGGCCAGTATGAGGGGAGTCGTCCCGTCGTTGCTCCGGGCGTTCAAATTGGTCTTCCGGTTCCGCAACAGAATCTCGAAGACTCCGCGCGCGTCGGCAGCGATGGCCGTATGAAGAGGTGTGCGTCCGGTGGCGTCGCAGGCGTTCGGGTCAGAGCCGCCGTCCAGTAGTCGTTTGGCCGCATCCGCGCGCGCATAACGAGCGGCCAAATGGAGAGACGACTCCTGCGTGCGATCGCACGTGAGGTTGACGTTCGCGCCGTTCATCAACAGGTCGTGCACTGCGTTGTTGTCACTCAAACACGTGTCCGGATTGTCGAGAGTGAGCACGTGGTGCGGGAACGCGGCCGCGACCATCAGCGGAGTCATGCCGTTCGGGCCAATGGCGTCGATGGAGGGCGTGGCCAGCGGTGGAGTCATGGACTCAGAGTGGGCGTTGTAGGCGTCGTAGTGGGCGTGACTCCAAGTGCGACATTCCATGGGCTCCTCATAGATAGCACAGGCGCTCTTGTCGTCGAACAGGTCTTCGCGGCTCTTGAATTGTCTCATTTCCTGGCCGTCGGGTCTCCCAGTTCTGGCCACTCCCGTCGTCCGCCGTCTCGTCCGCCCGTACTCTCCCGACGCGGCGCTGGCACTGGCGTTGTTGTGGTGGCGATCGCGCGCCGAATGGCCCGACATATTGCTGTTGAAGAAGCCCTCGGGAAACCACGTGATACCCCGGGCCACCTTCTTGCGATTGGTGGTCACCAGAACGCCCACAAACGCACCCCCGACCAGGAGGATGACCACCGCGACGGCCACATACGTGAGGCCGTGGGGACTGTCCATCTGCGCCGTCTCGAGACCCGACTTGTCGTCCGTGGCGTCGATTCCCGTGATTTTGAATCCCGAGTGCAGTAAAGACTCGAAACGCATTGAATCACGTGATTGAGAGGCGGAGAGAAAGGACGCGATTTCGCGCGAACTGTCGAAGCACTGTTGGCCACACCTCCTGTTGTCCACTGAGAGCACCAGTTGTGTGGAGTGCGTGCCGTTGGCCTTGATTTCGCGCAGTCGCACAACAGAGCCGATGATTGTCGACAATTGGCGCAAAAGCGAAGACAAAGTAATGCGCGATTCGTCCGTCGTTTGCGTTAATTGACTGAAAGGCGCGTCAATCACGAGAACCAAATCCCCCCGAATGTCCACTCCCCCCGACACTGCCCCACCGCCGCCACTGCCCTCCTCTTTGGGCTCGCAGTCGAGGCCATCCCACGCGCACTCGGCGTTATTGCAGCCCGAGTCGCACTTGCCGTTGGCATAGTTGGCCGCGCAGTAGGTTTCGTACATTTCGTTGCAATTCATGTCATTCCTCGAGAGCCGACAGTCCATTCCGTCGAAGAGACACTCCCTTGTGTTGCACTCCTCGTTGCACGTGTTGTCCGCGAAGTGCGCGTAACAGAAGTGCGCGTTCGGACACGCCTTCCACGGGTTGTCTCTGAAGGGGTTGACCTCCGACTCGCAATAGAATCCCGTGAAAGGACTCAAACAGAGGCACTGAAACGCGTTCGTTCCGTCCAAACACGTGCCGCCATTCAAGCACGTGATGCGCGAACAGTCGTCCACATTGTGTTCGCAGAGACGGCCGGAGAAGCCCTGCGGACACAAGCACTGGTAGTTGGCCTCGAGATCGACACATCGCGCGCCGTTCAGACAGGGATTGGAGGCGCACTCGTCGGTCTCGCGCTCGCAGCGGTGGCCGGAGAAGCCGTGCGGACAGTGGCAGACGTAGGCGTTGATGTCGTCCTCACACGTGCCTGAATTGAGACACGGATTGCTCGCGCATTCGTCCACATCGGAGAGACAGCGCGCGCCGAAGTAGCCCCGGGCGCACAGGCACTTGAAGCCGTTGGCCTTGTCGAGACAGGTGCCCCCGTTGGCACAGGGACTGCTCGCGCACTCGTCCAGGTCCTGCTCGCAGTGTTGGCCCGAAAAGCCTAAGAGAAGAAGCAATGATTGATATATGGAGTGAATGACCTCTGAATGGAGGCATACCTGGAGGGCATTGGCACTGGTATTTGCCGATGAGGTCGTGACACGTGCCGCCACTGCGACAGGGGTTGGACCAGCACTCGTTGACGTTGTACTCGCAGTTGGCGCCGGTCGTGCCCTGAGGACACTCGCAGGAGTACCCGTTCACGTGGTCGTGACACGTGCCCCCGAACTGGCACGGGGTGGAGAGGCACTCGTTCAGCTGCGACTGACACAAGAGCCCCGTGAAGCCCGGGTCGCACTGACAGCGGAAGGAGTTGACCTGATCGAGACACCGCCCCCTATGACAGGGCGAGGACTCGCAGTCGTTGACGTTGAAGTCGCAGACGAATCCGGTGAAGCCCTTCGGACAGAGACAGGAGAAGGAGCCCACCTCATCCCTGCACGTGCCCCCGTTCAGACAGGGCGAGGAGTAGCAGTCGTCGAGGTTGCGCTCGCACTTGTTGCCCTCGAAGCCCAGGGGACAGAGGCAGCGGTAGCCGTTGATGAGGTCAGTGCAGAGGGCGTTGTTGTCGCAGGGATTGCTCGCGCACTCGTCCACGTCCTGCTCGCAGTGCACACCCGTATAGCCTATAGGAGAGGAGAGAGAGTGTCAGAGTGTGTGTGACGTCACGTGTGTTCAACATTGGAATATCTGGGGAATAGGAAACCGGTTTTCTTCTGTGAATATTGACTCAAATATTAACGCATTTCCAGAAATGAGTTCTCTTAAGGTTTAAGACATTTCTTCGGCTTTAATAAGAGATTCTGAACTCAACTCCTAATCAAGAAATAGTGCCGAAGAAGACCAGAGATCTGTTGACAAAATGCAAAATCAATTTCTATCAGAATTACTGTTAATTAAGCCTAAGATTAAAGTTTAAAAGTTTCAGAACTTTTGGAACTCCAGTAATAATAATAATAACAACTAATCTCTGCTCTGACTTGACTTTGGGCTCAATTTCTCTCTTTTATGAGAATCTATTCATTAATTGCTTTCAAGAGAACAAGTTTTGTGAGAATTGGAGTCAAGAGTCACACGAAATCTCGCGAGACTTCTCTCATCTGTTGTCGCAATTCAGGAGTTCTCACCGGAAAACGCATTCAAAGCACAGATGCGTTCACTGAGTGAGAGAGACCAAGGGCTGGGCCACTCGTCACTTACCGGGCATACAGACGCAGCGATAGGAGCCCCGTTCGTCGAGACACGTGCCGTCGTTGAGACAGGGACTGGAGTCGCACTCATTGATGTTTACTTCACAGCGCGGACCGGCGAACCCGAGTGCGCAGTCGCACCTGAACGAGCCGGGGGTGTTGACGCAGGTGCCCCCGTGCTCGCAGGGGGAGCCACTCTCGCGACACTCGTCGATGTCCAGAGTGCAGTCAATGCCTTTGAAGCCCGTGGGACAGGAGCACATGTAGGTGCCGTCGATGGGAGACGTGTCGCAGATCGCACCCGCTGTGGGGGAGGAATGGGGGGGAATAGGAATGAATGAATGAGTGAATGAGCGAATGGTAATCAGAATCAGAGAGTGAACAGGAATTGAGTGGAAATTCGGAATAATAGAGAATATTCTCCGAAGAAGTGCTCAATTCTTGTGCCGATTCTCGTTTCAGTTCACAAACCGTGACAGGGATTGGAAGCGCACGCGTCGTCCAAATGGCAGAGCAGACCAGTCTTGCCGGGCGGGCACTGGCAGTAGAAGGAGCCGACCCGGTCGTGACAGGTGGCGCCGTTAAAACAGGCGGCGGCGGCGCAGTCGTCGATGTTGTCGCTGCACGTGCTTCCGGTCCAGCCGTTGACGCAAATGCATGAGAAAGAGCCCAAACTGTTGACACAAGTGGCGCCGTTTTGGCACACGTGCGGCCGAATCGCGCACTCGTCCACGTCGTGCGAACAGTAGGGGCCCGTGTATTGGGGCGGACAGGCGCACACGTACGTGTTGAGGCCGTCCATGCAGGTGCCGCCGTTCTGGCACAGGTTGCCCCCGCAGTCGTCCACATTGTGCTCGCAATTGGTTCCGCTGAAGCCGATGGGGCACTGGCACGAGAAGGACAGGGTCTGGTAGTGGGGGACGCAGTGCCCCCCATTCAGACAGCGGTCCTGTTCGCACGGGACGTAGCGCTCGTGGCAGTGCTGGCCAGTGAAGCCGCGGTTGCAATTGCACCGGAAAGAGCCCATTGTGTTCAAACAGATTCCGTTTCCGTTGCAGACGTCCGAAGAGAGCGCGCATTCGTCCACGTCTTGCGTGCAGTGAAGACCACTGAAGCCCTTCTGACACTCGCAGTCATAGCCTTCGGCGCGTGAGTGACATTTGGCGCCGTTTCTGCACGCGTTCTGCACGCAGTTGTCCTGCAGCTGACACGTGCTTCCGGTCCAGCCGTCGGCGCACTGACAGCGGAAGTCGTTGAGAGAGTTCTTGAGCACACATTTGCCGCCATTGAGACAGGGGTTGCGGTCGCAGACGGAGGACAACTGGATCTCGCAGAGACTGGCGCTGAAGCCCAGTTTGCACAGACACCGGAACTGCGGAGAGGAGTGGGCGCTCACGTGACTAGTGCTGGCGGCGGCGGCGGTGGCCATTGCGGCGATGCACGTGCCGCCATTGAGACACCGATTGCTGCCGAAGCAGGGGTTCATGTGCTGGCACTGCGACCCGATGTACTGCGGCGGACATCTGACGGGATTAATAGGGGATTAACGGATTAGGGATTACTGGATTGGATTACTGACCGACAGAAGGAGTGGTTTAATCCGTTTTGAACGCATTCCCCGGAATTGAGACACGAGTTCTTGTGGCAGTTGTTCTGCAGAGATATGTCTGGAAGTGATTCAGAGATTAGATTAGATTTGAAGAGAAATAGTGTTTCAAAACAAATGAGAATTACTGTTGAATTGAAGACAAGAGTTGAGCGAAAAGTGAATGAAAAGCAGAGAAAAGACGAGTAGTTTTGATGTCATTATTGAAACACTTGTTGAATGAATGAATCGATTCTTCAAAACACAAATCAAAACATTTTTCTTTTAAAACACTTTTCTTTTGCTTTTCTTTTAAAACATTTTTCGCAAAATTTTAATCAATTTTTGAATTAATTTTCAAAACAATTATAAAAACATTTTTCACGAGATTTTTGAAACAAATTTCAAACAAAAAGCGTTCAAACAGTGGATGCGATGCACGAGAAGGAGAAGAGCCGACAGTTTTGGTGAGAAAAACTTTGGACCAATCAGTTGTGTGTGAAGGGAGGGAGGGGTGGACTGGAATGCGAACAGCGCTGAGAGAGGCAGCCAATGGGAGAGGGAGGGAGAGAGACGACAGCAGAGACGACAACCACTGCAGCAGCTCTGGTGGTGTTTGTGCTCTCGAGAGAACATCTGTCGTCTCGTGAAGTGATTATTGAGTTTCGAAAACTTTTTTCGCAAATGATTTCGAAATCAAAGCAAAAGAAAGAAAAAAAGCTTTAAATCAAAGCAAAAGAAAAAAGAGATTAGATTTGAGTCAAAGAATGAGTTGTTTTTGTTTTAAAACATTTTTTATTTTTTACACAATTTTTTACAAAATTTTTTTTAATAAATGAATGAATAAATAGTTTCTAATAATTAATAGATTAATAATCTTTAGATAATCTTTAATCCCGTTTTAATCTCTTTAATCCCTCTATTAATCGCTGATTTGCCACAAAAGCAAATGATTGGTCGAATCCTCCCTTCCGTTCTCGGCCCCCATCTCTCGTCCCCCCGACTGACCACTGCTGACCACAACCTCGCGGCCGCTGGTCTGGACATTCTGGCCACTGGTCTGTCCTCCCCTCTGCACTCCTGTCCCCTGAGTGCCGCCGCCACTGCTGACCCCTCGCCTGTAGAGTTCGATTCCGTCGCCGCCGCTGATGACCAGAGTTCTGGTGGTCTTGAGATCGCGCGCTGTCTTCGAATCGCTTTCCAAGTCTTCGTTCGTCTCAATGGAGGTGAGGAACCGCACGTGACCGGTGTGTCCATTCGGCACTGGAATAGAGAGAGAGAGAGATGAAGAGATGGCGCCACCGGTAGTACTACTGACCGATTTGGAGCTCCAGTTGTTTGGAATCCAAAACACAGATAACTGTCGGAGAAATACATGAAATGATTAAAACTTTCGATTCAAAGCACGAGATATTCGTCTCATTAGTTATTTATCGCTTATTCAAGCACTTGTGGACTCACTTCCGGCGGAAGTGCCGATCCATACGCTCTCCTATTGTTGGGAACAAGAGATGAGAGAATAGAAGAATTGAAACATTTCTTAGAGTTTCGTACTTTTATGCCCAACAGAGAGGAGATCCGGAGACACGCGCTCTTGTGCTGACGGATTATGTCCTCGCATGAGATGAGAGCTATTAGAACGAGATTAGGAGTGGCGTTAGGATTAGGAGTGGGATTAGCAGTGGATTATCTTATACCCCTGTGAAGAGTGGTCTGAATAGAAATGTTCGACAAATGGCTGAACGGCTCCAGAGATGAGAACAAATGAATTGAAAGCGAGTTCTGTATAGATATCGGAGAAAATAAATGCGTGAATAAAGTCGTAATTTATGTGAGAAATAGTTGTTTTCATGAGTCATGTCATGTCATGTGATGTAATATATTATAGTTTAGTGAATAACGGATTAAAAAGAATTTAATTTAAAATGACGTACTTTAACAGAATTTCGACTAATTCTGCAAGAATTTAAAAGAATTGGACAGAATATGATGTTTTGTGTAAGAGTTTAAAACAAACTTGACTTAAAATAGACAGAATGTGAGGAAACACTCCGTTATAAACTTATTAAAAGATTATTTATTACGCGAAACAAAAATTACGATAAATGAGCAAAAATATCACAAGGTTTTGAAAAATGACCAGATTTTGGCCAAATTAGTGGTCATTAATATGTAAGATAGAAATTATGTTAGAATAAATTAGTATTTTATATAGTAGCATGATAATTTACATAAGAAACTTCAATTTTGTACCAAATTCAGCAAGCAATACCCTCCCATTTGTAATACAAGAACATTGATACCTGATATCGCGCACATTTATCTAATAGTATTGTAAAAAACCTTATTATGGGTCAGGCTCTAGATAACTGTCTCAAAAAAATTCTGTCTTGAAATTTTCAAATTTTTCTAAAAAATAAAATAATATATGAATTTGGCCTAGAATGTGACAAGGAACTCAAATTTCGTGATGAAAATGGTTTAAATCGAATTTTGTCGAATTTTCGACTTCAATAATTTATACATTGATTCGATATGGAATTCGACGGGGAATTCAAATATAAAATCTATATTGAAATCGAATTGATAAATTTCGATGAAAATCGGCATAACATCATGTTTTGTTGAATAACTCAAAAAATAATTGGATTTCAAAATTATTTTATATAGCGATTCAGCTTTCGGTCATTGAGAGTCAAATGCAATAATATTAATCCAATGCACTAAAAGATAGACTACTATGTGAGCAGAAATAAATTATAACGAGTTGATATTCAATAATTTGAAAGTTTGGTAACTTTTCGGGTATATTTCGGCTATACCCACTTTGCACATCCCTATTAAACTGATTAATATTTTCATTGAATTAAATGATAGAATGAAGAATAATAGCTTAATATATGTGTAATAATAACAATAGGTATGCATTAGGGTCATGACTTGTAGACCCAACCCAGACCCGGGCCGGTTTGGGTTGGGTTGAGAGCTGCCGGGTCAGGGTTGGGTTCTTTGTTATCATAGGTGGGTCCCAATGGTTGGCAAAAATCAATAGTATTTTTAAGAACTGCTAAATAATTGTTCAGAATTTAAGTTATGAAATAAAAACTGTAAAATATGAAGAAATAGGAGAGAAATACGTTCATTACTTGTCATTAGTTATCAATAGAGTATTCAATGCAAACAAACAAATATTGTTATCAAATGAATGTTGGAATCCATTAAAAGTAATTTTTGCAAAAGAATTATCCGAAAATTATCCGAAAATTATGGACAAATTGGTTTATATTGAAGAATCATAGTTTTTAACAAGTTTACTTTTTACTAAATTGGGTTGGGTTGGGTTTGAAAAATGAAAGCATTGTTTAGATTAGGAAATAATTGCATTGTTTTAACAAATTTTAGGCGATTTCGTGAAATTCGGCGGCAAAATGGGGCTCTTCCGGGCATTTATTATTACCCGGATAATAATCCGTTACGTATTATAGAGTATTAAATATATGCGCGAAACGAGAGATACATTACATAACATTCAATTGACTACAGAATCAGTCACTCAAAGCATTGCATTCAATACCTGAGTGGAGACGAAGACGCGGTCGTTGGCGTCAATGGCGACCATTTGCGAGATGTGGTCGTCGGCTGTGGTCGTGTGAATGTCGTCGACTGTGATGTCGTCGAAAATCTGATTGAAAACAAACGAATAGAACATTAGAAGTGTTGAGACATTCCTCGCGACTATTATTCAAATGAAATGCTTTTCAAAAACAGTCATTCAATTGATTCTTGTATTCAAAACCTATTAATCAAAGTCTCATTTCATTCGAGTTCCTCTCGCGCTCTCTCTTCCCGTGCCTACCTGTTCCAAGTTCGAGTCCCGAATGCTTATCGTGAGATTATTGTGACCACTGGTCCACAGGTGGAGTCCGTTCTGCACAGAGCACGTGCGGAAACAGTTCACGTGCTCTCTTATGGAGGGCGTGGTCTGCCAACTGCCCGTCAGAGGGTCTAAAGGGAAGGGAATGGAAATGCAGTTCGCATCACGTGATCAGACAGACAAACCCGTGTCGAAGATGGCGACGCTCTGATTGGCCAGAGAGACGAACACCCGATCGTTGAAGTGACTAAAGGAGGGAAAGGAAGACAATCACATGACTTGTATCAGACCTTCTAATCAGTGGTTCAGTGGCTCACGTGATGGCCTCCACTTTGGCGCTGAGCGTGACTTTGACTTTGTTTTTCTTAATTCTGCGAAAAAGAGTTAATTAAGTAATTAATTGCCACTAAATTAGAGCCCAATTATTACCGAATGGCGTCAAAGCAGGAGTAGATGTGAACCGAACTGTCTTCTGTGCCGAACCACATTGTCGGCGAACACAAAGAGGAACGACTGCTCGACGACAGGGAGTCCGTGTGCTGTCGTTGTGTCGTCGTGTTTGAGTCGCTCTGAGTTTCGCTGTCACTCACTGTCGGAGAAGAGAATTATAACAAAACGAATTGATTTGAGACGAGGAATAGGAACAGGAAATGGAATAAAGAAAAGCACCGGAAGTGTTGTCCATCTCCTCATCACTGGTTTGCGTTTGAGAGGAGTTTTGCTCTGATTTCGGAACACAAGTCATGCAAATGATCCGCGAATTGCAGACCCCATTGCACGAGACGACTGTGGGCTCTATTGTGGCCAAAGACGTCCAATTGAGGGACAAAACACTGATTTGACCGACAAATCCGTCGGAATTGCAAATCCAAACGTCATTCGTGCCGATTGTGGGCGAAGCGCACGTGAACTGCAGTCCTGCGCGAGTTTTCCTTAGAATGAAAAGACAATGAGATTAGCATTAGGTTTAGGATTAGGATTAGCGGAATGTGAGACCTTATGGGAAGAAAACACAAGAATTTCGGCAAAAGTTTTGAATTTGTTTTAAATTTTTTCAATTCTCTAAACATTTCTTCGAATTTCTCTCTTTTTTCTTGCGATAAAAACGTCACACAAATAGTGTTTGTCGTCGTTGTCGTCCCTGTCGTCTGTGGTTCTGCGCTCTCGCTCTGCGATTGGTTGCACTGGTTCTGCGAGTGGAGAGGAGTGTTTGAGTTCACAACTAATTCCAAGTTTTTTTCTTCGTTTTTCATTTCATTCATTCTTTTGTTTAAGTTTTGATTCAATTCCGAGAAAACCGTTTCCAAAACGTGTCGCGAATGAGACGACAGACGACACAGGAATGACGTCTGAATCGTCTGCAGAATCTGCAGATCGCGCTCCAACACCTCCAGAGAACTGGTCTCGTGCTGCTCCCTCTCCTCGCCCTCCACTCCCTCCCACTGCTGTCCTCCTCCTCCGACTCGAGTGCTGGAGATCTCGAGACTATTCAAGTGGAAGTGATTCAAGACTTTGTATTTGTTTTCTTCGAATTTCTCGGACTTTTTCTTCCCTTTAATCGAAACAATGACTAATAAGTTGTCGAATAATAAGACAATTCTCTCTCTTTTGCGAATCAGAACTGAGAAAACCGATTGAAGACAACTGTTTAGCACTAAATGAGTGGGAAATCCGTCGCAAATGCTCTCCAAGTCTTTCAGTTCCAACTGCTGTCCGATTGTCGTCGTTGTGGTTGCCGTCGACGACAGCGAAGACGACTGAGAGCTCACTTCGACGTCGTTTTTCACGCGATTTATATATAAAACCAAAGAATGGATTTTCTCTGAAAAGAAAGACAATTATTGATCACTTGATTCGGAAGAAGAAGAAGAACTGACTTAAAGCCGAACTCAAGAGCTCCGAGTCCTTGTGCTCTTCGGCCGTGTTTTTGACCAATTGTTTCAATAAGAGCTCAAATCTGGGAATCCTTTGAATGATTGCAATCATTAGTTCGTCTAAAGATAGTTTCGACCGCTAATAGTGAGAGAGAATGCGTGACTGAATCTCGTGACCATCTGTGTGCTGCTACTCACGTGACTGTGTGACTGTTCGTGGAGGAACTTCTGAAAGTTTGGTTTCTCGCGCGACAACTGTTTGATCAGTTGTTTCGACTCAAACCAGTTGTCGACGAAAGAGAGGTCTTCGGGAGAGAAGAGAAACCATTACTGAAAGTCACACTTAAAGCACGTGAAAGACGAGACTCACAGGCGTCGAAACAGGTCTTCTCCTCGAACAGCTCGAAGAGGTCGCCGACAGTGGTCTCCAGTGGCGACCAGTTCTTGATGCGGTGACGCAACTCCTCCAAGAACTTGGAGTGGATCTGAAAAATTCATCTCTAAATAGGTGTGAAGAGCACAGGGGGGAGGGGAGGGGGTGTCGAGAGTTGAAAGGACAAGAGAGGAGGCATTTGAGTCACACCTGAAGAATGTGTGGGATTTTGCCGAAAATGATTTCCAATGACTTGCAGTCGATAATCAACAGTTCGTTCAGAGGTTTCCAATACCTGTCGTATATATTATAGAGTATTAGAAACGCATAAAAATAAATAAAATTTCAGAAATGATTGCAAATTATATATCATTTCAGAACTCAAATGCTTTTAATCGTCGGAAAGTGTTTTCGCATTCCTTTTGAATAATTTTTGAATTAAAAACAAATAAAAAATAGAGAAATACTTTTCCAACAAATCCTTCAATTGTTCGCAAAACGACTTCTCCGTGTCGTACAGTTCGCCCACAATATGAGTGCGCGTGTCCTAAACGCGAGTCAAAACATTACAAATTCACTCAACTCTCACAACAATCACAGACCAAATGGCGGCCAATCGTCGCAGTTATCGACGGCGAAGTCGTCTCACTATTGCTGGTCGTCTGCTGTGTCGTCGTCTCCACGACTGTCGTGCCGGTCGTCTCTCCAGTGGCCGTTCCCGTCGTCTCCTTCGCGTTGCCGTCCAAAACGTTTCGCTGTCTTTCGGTCTCTTTAAGCAATTCCTGAATAAAACTCAGATTCTGTTTCATGTCTTCGCGCGCACTCTCTTCCTCGCGCGCACAGCTGTTCCTCGTGTTCATCATCGACTCCAACATCTCGCCGTACGGACCTATTGTTGGGAAGAGAAGAGAAGAGTTCGGGAGAACAGTCTTAAGTGGACAGAGAAGACAAACCTCGGAGTCGTTTCTTCGAGTATTTCAGTATTTGTCTGTTGTTTGGCGTCATTTGGCACACATTGTCTCTGTTCTGGGAAGAGTGCGAGACTAGACTCGTGACGTCACACGAGTGGCGATTCAGTTGTTTCTTCAGTTGTTCTCTCTCTTCGCCCCTCTCTCTCGTCGGCAAGAGTTGAGAGACGGACGGCGAAGACGTCAGAACCAACGACAGACCACTTCTGTCCGCCTTTGTCTTCTCGAGACGCCGACTCGTGGCCTCACTTTCGTTGCAGTCATTGTCGGTCGAGATGTCCAACGAGTGATAATATCGAGTAATCCGTGGACGCCTTCGGAGTCGCGGAAGAGTTGCGGTCGTGTCGTCATCTGTTGACTGCTTTGGGATCGACTGAAGACTCGTTGACCGCTGAGAGAGAGAGAGAGAGATGTAAAACATTTTTAGACATTTGAGTCAACAATACCTTGAGATTGGATGTCATGAGGAGTTGAGTCAATGCTTTCAGTCTGTGATAAGAGGAGCGGCGACCGGAGGACGACTCGCGTCGCCTATTGTTGTCGCAATACTTTGAGTAATAATTTTTGGGCTCGAAGACGAAGAGGAGGGGAGAAGAAGACGAAGAAGAGGAGACGACTTGTGTTTTGAGGAAAAGATGTTTAAATAAATTGTTTTAAAACTTCTAAAAAAGCAATACTTTTCTTGTCTTCGCTTGAGCTCAACAAACGACACAACTCTTGCTCTCTTTTCCTGTACTTCTTGGGCTCGATTTGGGCGATCACTTGTCGCAACTGTTGTCTGTCGTCTATAGCGACGGTCGTCGTGTTGTTGTTGTCTGTCGTCGTGTTTATCTCATTCTTCGGCCTCTCATTCGACTGTAGAATAAAGTGGTAATAAGTGGTCAAATGTTTGGACAGTTATGTCATGTCATGTGATATAATGTATACAAATATAACACATATTTATCTCCTGTTCTTCGCGTCTTATTTATGAGCTCTGAATCACTCAATGAGTGTTAGAAAACATTTAACACAAATCAGTGCTAAAGACAGACAAAAAAGAGCCGAAACTCGAGTCTCTGTTTCACTTCGGACTCAACGGCGAGACAGACGTCCGAAAGTGCTTTCGCGTGACTTTTGGTATAAGTTTTTGAATTAAGAACAAGAAAACAATAGAAAACCGTGAGAATGCCGTCCGAGCGTCCCATTCGAGTCAACAACTCTTCGCACGAGAGAAGCGTTTCGCAGATCTGTTGCCATTCGTTCCCATTCTTGAAAAATGTCAAAAAGAGTGCTTAAGAGTCGCGCGATATTCCACTCAATTGTCATTCAATTCAAGGAATACCTGAATATCCAAACGATTGCCGAAACGACACAAGACTTCGATGCAGTTGTGGTCCGAATGCTGTCGTCGTTGTCCTCCTGTCGTGTTTGGGTCGCAATTCACTTCAAATCTGTAGTCCTTTTCGACGCGTTTTCTCTGTTTCTCAACACAACAGTCGTAGTCGTAGTCGTCGTCTTCTGTCGTTCGCATCTCTCGATTCAAAAGTTAAGTCTATTTTTAATTATTTTTGGCGAAAATCCAAACAATATCTGAGTTGAGATGCGCGAGAAGGAGGAGAGAGAGGGGGAGAGGGAGGGGAGAGAGAGGGGGAGAGGGAGAGAGCATCTCAGAGTAGTATCGCTTAATAGAAGTGTTTTGTTGTCAAAAGTCAAACAAACAGAGAGTATTAGTGCGTCTGCGCTCCACACCAGTGCTCTATTATAGGGCAAAGGCATCGATCGCTACAACAATATGAGAGAGAGTTCGCGCACAACAGAGAGGCAAAAGTGGAGTTCAGTTCTGTTCTGTAGTGACGATCGATTGGAACAGAGAATAGAGTCATAGGAAGAGAGAGAGAGAACTCAGAGTCCAATATCTGAGACAATGAATGAGACGACGAGAGAGAGAGCGAGACTCGACTCGAATCGTGTCTTCGGCTGTGATTCGGGTTTCGATTCGATGAACGAACTGTTGATTTGAAGTCTTTGACGAAAGTTCGTTGTCGTTGAAACCTGAATCGCAGTCCAAGAGTCCACAGGAGGAGGAAGAAGAGGAAGAGGAGATGGAGGAGGAGGAGGAGAGGTATTGTTTGAATGAATTTTAGAGCAATTTTTCTAATCTTTTATTTTATTTGATTTGAGTTTTACTTTAATTTTGACATAAATTTGAAGAAAAATAACAAAAAAAGACAGAAATTTCCGAAACTTTGACTCAAATAAAGACTAAAAAACGAGAAAATAATAAACAGTTTTTAATCATATTTTGCAAACAATTCTTCCGTTTTTTCTTTCCATCACTTCGTGAGAGACAGTCTTCGCATTCGCGGAATGTCCTGAAAAACAACACAATATATATGTAATCCCTTAATCCCCTTCTAATCCCAATCCCAATCCCATTCTCACGTATTCCTCCATCGAGAGTGTGCGTCGGCGACCAATAGATCCCAAGGACTTGAGTCCAGAGGCGGAAGACTCGCGCGAACCTAACAATACAGAGAGAGAGAGTGAGTGTCCCGTCCTCTCCCGTCCCGTCCCTTACCGTCCTGTTGCGGACAAGAGGTGAGAAAACCCAATCCTTTGACGAATAGAAGCAAACTTTGCGCCAATTTTTCCGGACATTCGCTAACAATAAACAGGAAATGCATTCCTAAGTGAACTCTAAGAACCTCTCCCTGACCTCTGACCCCTATAGCCCTACACACCTGAGCACATCCACCACCTGATCGACCTTCAGGAGCGAAGTCTTGGTTTTGTTGCACTTCGAGTAAATGCTTTCCACGCCTGCGCAGTAGAGACTCTTGGCTCCGGTGACGAGAAGGACGTCCAGCTCCTTGAGGTCGTGGATCTCCTTCCGGTTCATGTATGCCGTGACGTATTTCCGGAGATTCTTTGGGTTCAGAGTTTGCACTCTTTGTTTGTAGCCATCGATCAGTTGTCGCGCGTTCTCATCGCTCTCCGTCTGACCGCCGATCTGTGGGCAAAGGTCAGAGGTCAGAGTGGGGTCAGAGGTGGGGACAGGAGGGGAGAGCAGACCTTGTGGAGGGCGACGATGTCGATGGCGGACATCTGCTGACTGTTCCTGCGGTGGAAGAAGCGCTCCTTCAGGGTCTCGAGGAAACCGACCTCCGAGGACACCAAATGCACCTGGTCGTCAGTAATGATCAGAGAAGAATCAGAGTTGAGAGCACAGTGTGGAGTCCACTCACCAGGATGAGGCCGAGCACGCGACTCGGGTGCGTCAGTCCGAACCCTCGGAGAGAGAGAAAGCATTCAATTGTGTATTGAATTGAATATAAGTTTTGCGTAAAAGTCCTGAAAGTCTCGTGCACTCACTCGCCAGCACGTTGGCCCCCGCCCCCTCGCCCAGCCCCACCACCAGAGGCACCTGAAGCGCGTCCAACACCTGAAGGATGACTTCCTCTCCTATTTGTATCCGAAAACTGACATAAGATTCTTAGAAAACAGAGGTCTTTGTGTCTCTTATCTGCGCTATTGTCGGGAACTCCTCCACGTCCTGCGCGTTCTCCTCCTGTCCGCAGACTTGCGGTCAAAACAATGTTTAGCAATGAATAACACATTTCGCGACTCATGTCTTACCGTCCAAATGGATGAAAACCGAACGGTTCCTGATCTCAGTCACTGAAGAAGAAGAGGAAGAAGTGAAGAGAGAATCAAAGTTAAGGGAAAGAAAGCAATACTCGAGTCGTTGTCCACGAAGTCGCGCCACGAGCTGTGGATTAGACATAAATGCGTTATTCTTGTGTGACGTCACACAGAGTTCAGTGTCAGCTGACCTGTGGTTAGAGCCGATGTCGTGCACTGTGAGGAAGACGGCCTTGTGCTCGTCCAACTCGCCTGAGGGGAGAGAGCGTGAGAATCATCATGACCTATGACATAGGGAGGAGAGACCGACCCTGGACGTGGATGCGGACGTCGCCCCACCGACTCGTGGGCACAGTCTTGCTCTTCACTGAACACTCGTTTTCGATGACTGTGTTGAGAACTGTCGGGCTTTGAGGCGTCAGTTCCGCCGTTTGCGTCGCGTTTGTCGCCATTTTGTGTCAACTCTTCTCACAATAACAACAGAACGCTATATAATCTTGTTTTGAGTGAAGTCTTCTCTCATTTCACGCGCAAAAGCACTCAAAGCTCACAATAAACGCAAACGCAATGCACGCGAAGAATCTTCTCCTCTTCTGACGTCACGCGTAAGAGCGCGCCAAAAGAGAAAGAGGGAAGAGAACCGGTTCAGACCTCTCGTGACCTCTTTTAGACCTGAAGAGAGAGAAGAACTGCTTTTCACCCACTTTTCAGTCTCACAACAGTTGAGAAGCGAAGAGGAGTCACGACTTGTTTGAGAAAATGTTGGGAAACAAAGTCCAGATTTTGCTCGTGATTCTGGTGCCACTTCTGGTCGGATCAGTTCCGTTTGTGACCAAAAGGGTTTCGCTCCACAACCCCATCAAGTATTGCCTATTACTCTCTCGTCACGTGATTCTCTCATCACTATTACTATTACTACTACTATAGCATCGATTACATGGGTTGGCGTCCTCTCAAACACGTGACCAACACTGGCGACGATGACGTCATGCAAATGAGCGCCACTCACGGCGTCTCCTCAGTGGCCACCAGTGGTCTGGCCGAGAGTCAGCAGTCGACAGCCATCCCGCCCGACGGAGGACTGGACACTCTGGACAACCAGTTCCTGACAGTTCCGGTCGCTGTGGAGACGAACGCCGACCACGTGTTGTCGGAAACGGATTTAAACCAAATCAGAGAACACGTGATCACGAATTGGAGGGAAAAGGCGGTGAAAAGGGAGTCATTTCCGCATTTGAGTCCTTTTGTGACAAAACTTCTTCCGAAACCGGAAATAGAAGTCACGAAACAAGAAATCAGAGAACAGATCGCCATTCAGGCGGAAGACAGTGGACGGGAGAGGACACCGGAAGAGGAAAAGGAAGAGACGAATGGGTGAGTGTTCTTAAAGTTCTTATTCTTTGATTCGAACTTAAGTTAAGATTTAATGAAAACTTGTCTTAAAGTGAATACACTTTCGTAAAAATGGACAAAAACTCTTTGAATGCGAACAACAGTTCGACCGAAGAGAACCTCTTCCACGCCTACTTCGCCGCCAAAGACCACATCCCGCCCAAGGGCTACATTCGGCTCTCGAAGTCGGAGTTCAAGAATCTGTTCCAAAACGCAGAGATTCTGTTCGTCTGAATGCATGTCTCGCTCTCTCTCTCTCTCTCTCGCGCTATTCATTCACTTTCTCTGCTGTTGTGCTGTCATTGTGTGCGTCTGTCTGTTGAGCGCGTGTCTGGAGGTGTGCGTCAGCTGTTGTTGTGACTGTTGTTGTTGTTGTGACTGTTGTTGTTGTTGTCGTTGGGAGAGACGGCACGTGAGGATCCGGATGTAAGTGTTGCGGAAGTTGACATTGCACAGGGCGTAGCACAGGGGGTTCAGCGTGCTGTTGATGTAGCACAGGTAGTACGCGAACTGCCACCACACGCCGTCCGAGTCCACCGAAGAGGGACTGAAGGTCTTCACGAAAACTGAATCAGAAGACGGACACAGATAGGGGTCAGCACTGCATCTCTATATCTATACGTTTACCCAAAATGTTATACGGAGTCCACGTGACGATGAAGGCCAAGAGGATCGCCAAAAGCGTTTTGGCGGCCTTGCGCTCGCTCTTGGGCTGAATGGGCGCCCGAATGCGTGTGGGCGGGGGCGAGGGCGGGGCCTCATCCTCGGCGTTGAAGCGAACTGAACAGAAAGGATTGAATTTTTGTCTTTTTTTGTCACTTCTATTGCATTAAAAATTGTGTATAATTTCTAACAATAAATAAAAACTTTCACAAAACCATCGGTTCTTACGTTCAGTTACAGTGGCGTTGTGTTCGCCACAGTTCGCGCGCTCCAACTGAATCACTATAGTGTAGATGGACTCAGAAGTGGGCGGAGTCTCCGTGGAGGGGGCGTTGATTGAGGTGGAAGACACGCCCTTTTGCGCGCAGCACTTCTGCCAGCAGTGGCCGCCAGAGGAGGGGTTGTGAGAGGAGCGGGAGGACTGGGAGGAGAGGGAGTGGGAGACGAGGACGAGAGTGGTCAAATCTCTGTAGCGGCGCTCCGTTTCCCTCCAAATCCTGACAAAAGAAGAAGAGGAATGAGTGATGAAGTGATGCTATTATCGGAACAACAATTGGAACCTCCAGTAGAGAATGCACATGAGGGTCACCGGGAGCCAGAAGGCGATCAGAGCGGTGCTGATCGTCACCCAAATGTTGCTCTCGAGGAACGGGATGTAGCACTGGTCACGTGGCACTGTCCGCCGCCCCTCAATGGCCGGCCAGGCGAAGATCCACTAATGGTTGGAACGAGAAATGAAGAGATTTTGGCCAAAACTAAGACAATCTACTATTGGTCTACTATTACCGGCGGCCACAACAGGGCAGACACGAGCCACGCCCCCGCGATCATTGCGCAGGCGCGTCTGGTCGTTCTCCTGGCCCTGTAGGTGAGGGGTCGGGTCACCGAGAAGTAGCGGTCGAAGGAAATGAGCAGAAGGTTGAGCACAGAGGCGTTGGAGTTGAGGTAGTCTATTGCGAGCCACGCGTCGCAGATCAGGGGTCCCAACGGCCAGCCGTTGCTGAAGATGTAGACGAGAGAGAGCGGCATTGAGATGCAGCCGATGAGGAAGTCGGCCAGGGCTAGGCTCAGGAGGAAGTAGTTGGAGATGGTCTGCAGACTCTTGTCCGTCTTGAAGGCGATCATCACCAGCACATTGCCCACAATGGTCACCACCGACAGCACAATCCCCACCAGAGTCAGCAGCAGCTGCAGCAGGTCCAGGGCCAGCTCGTGCTGGTCGCCCAGCACACCCCCCTCCAGCACACCCCCACCCTCGCCCCGCTCTCCTCTCTGGTCGGGCGAAGAAGAAGAGGACGACTGGTTGTCGAGAGAGTGACTATTGTTGAGCACGAGATTCAACGCAAAGAAACTCATTTTCGCTTCTGTGGAGCGAAGACTCCGCGAAGAAGTGCAGAGAAGAAGATCGGAACCGGATTTCCGCATCACTTCCTGAACTCGCGAGCCATCACTTCGACCCCATTTCACGACCTCTTTATAGAACTCTTAAGTCTGATTGAAATCTGAACTCAAATTAAGGTTTTTTACTCAAAACTCGTTTTAATAAATGTTTTGCAAAAAAGTGTTCTTTCAGTCAAACAAACTCTACTTTGCTTTCAATACAATAGTAATCAATGAATGAATGAATGAATGTCTCGCTCTCTCTCTCTCTCTCTCCCTATCCGTCCGTCAATTACGTCTCAATCAAATGGAATCAATAAATCAATGTTTTCTCGTCTCGAAAGCGGTTTTCCCCTCATTTCAGCCGAACTTTGCTTTAAATCGCGTTTTCTTTGATTTAAATCTCATTTTTTTCCTAAGAATTGACAACAAATCCAAAACTAAAGACAATATAATATGAGATGTTTTGCCACAAGTGTTGCCCTCTTTTGGCACAGAATTGCAATTAAGTTCTAATCATAAGAACCGTTAGTTTTGACGTAAAAAACGCCCAAAAAATGGACGAAATGTTGGCCTAAAATACAAACAAAATATTTATTCAATTGTTTAGACTTTAGTTCTCTTCTCTTCTCTCTCTGTCTCTTGTAATGACCTCTTCCTCCTCCTCCTCCTCCTCGCCTCTCACCTCCTCCTCCTCCGCGGCCACAAAGACGAGTCAGTCTTCGGGAGTGGTTTGTGAACACAATTCCCTCATTCGAAGACAGTTTATGAAAATCGAGTCTTTGGAGACCGAATGTGAGTCCACTCTTGTCCTCCTCTATAGGACTCACCACTCATTGTCTCCTTCTTCTTAGTGGCGGTTCTGCGACTGGAGAGGGACGGCCTGTTGGGGGAGAACGAGAGACTCCAATTCCAATTGCAGTGTTTGACACAATTGGACCAAAACAAGGCCCACAACGGCGGCGGCGGACGACAGGAGCCGCGGGTCAAGAGGTTAACAGTTCTCTTAAATAAGTTCTTAAATTGTGTGTCAATTGAGTGTCTCTTTTCGCCCGAACTTCAGATCCGAATCACGAGATGGCAGTCAAAGCGCGTTCAACACTGACTCGAGTCTGAGGTTTGTTTGCTTTCAGTTCTCAATTCAAGTCTATTAACACAATGTCTGAAGTGTTGGACAGTCTCTGAGACTCTAAAAGTATTGATAGTAGTTATTATGATATTGGGGTCAGAATTGCTCCACTAATACCCTCTCCTCTCCTCTCTCTTGAGTTCAGACGTATTTCTCGCCTTTTATTGCGTTTCTATTCATTCATTCATTCATTCATTCATTCAGTCATTCATTGCATAACACTATTAGAGAACAGATGTTTCACTCAATGCGCAGACGCGACGAACCAACCAATCGGTGCCAATAGTCTCGCATTCGTTGACTCGTTCTCTCTCTCGCGCATTGAGTGACAGATGTTTTGAAGACTTTTCGCAAAAGAAATGAAATTTTGTTTGATTTTAGAAAACAATAACAAAAAGTATTTTCGATTCAAATCTGTTTCCGAATTCTCATTCATTTCTCTATTCATTTCAGCTTTGATTCCATAGATTCGCAGCAGAAATACGTCAACAAATGCTCGATTAGTCGCCAATCGATCGGCTCTTCTGTCTCTCACTCGACAATCGTCTCCAAGACTTCCGCCTCTTCTTCGGTGACCAACAAGTGCTGTCAGTCCTCTTCCAATCAGTCCAATGACTACGAACTGTCGCAACAGTTAATCGACAGACGAGTGGAGGCTTTGGAGCGCAAATACGGCGGAATCGGAGCGCGACATGCGGTCAGTATATTCGGCACTTTCACCCAGAGTCTTCTTGTGGTAATATTCCTCTTCCACTACTGATAGGCGACGCGAATACAGCGCGCGTTCCGAACCTATCGTTTGCAAAAAGTGAGAAATGGTTTTGAAATAAGATTTTATTCTTAAAAATTGTTTCCAAAAGCGCTTCAAAACAATAGCGATTCAGGCGTTGCGCGAGAAAAGTGTCAACACGTGTGCGAACACTACTCGTGACGTCAGAGAGTCGGCCGGAGACAGTCAGAGCACGCGGTCGGACGACAGCAGCGCCACCGAAGGCCAACAGCACAGCGTCTTCATTGCCGACAACTCTCTGCTCCTCAGCAGCACATTCTCCTCGTCGAGTGGACAGCAGGTGGTGGAGTGGCAGCGGAAGCGCTTATACAGAGTGGCTCTCAATCTCTTCAATAAGCAGTGAGTCCTCTATCGAGAGAGAGAAGTGCTTTAATCCTGTCTTCTCTTCTCCACGAATAGTCCGCCGGAAAGAGGCGTTCAATACTTGTTGAGGTATTTCTCGATTCAACTCTTTTCCAAACAAATAAAACTCCGCTTCTCTTCAGTTACGGCTTCGTAGAGACGGCCGCAGACCTGGAGACGCAGGCACTGCTGATCGCGCGCTTCCTCCTCACCCGCAAAGGCGTCTCCAAAGCCATGATCGGCGAATACGTGTCCACTTTGAGGTAGAGAAGACTTGTTTAACAGTGAATTCCTTCACTTCTCTCTATTCGACAGTCCGTTCAACGCTCTGGTGCTGAAGGCGTTCGCGCGAGAGATCGACTTAAGCAACCTTCAGGTGGATTCTGCGCTCCGCAAGTTCCAGACCTACTTCCGCTTCCCCGGTATTACCGTTACTATCGTTACTGTTATTACTGTTCTTTCGATTAATCTCTTCTCTCACGTGAAGGCGAGGCGCAGAAGATCGAGCGACTGGTCGACTGTTTCGCCACGCGCTATATCGAGTGCAATAGCGGTGGCGAAAGCGGTGAGAAATCTATCTCTTGTTCACTACTTCTGGGGATTGAAAACTCAGAGGAAATCAAATCTTTTTTCTTTACTTTTTCTCCCATTTTTACACACTTTTGACTCAAATGTTATTTCTATTCTTATTCTTCTTATTCGTCGTCCAATAGCGCGCTCTCTCCACTCCAACCCCAATGAGTGCCTCTCACGTGACTCGGTCTTCATCCTCTCGTTCGGTAATCTCTAATCCCTATAATCTAATCCCTTCTCTAATCCCTTCTCTCTCTTTAGCCATAATTATGCTGAACACAGATCTTCATTCGGCCACCAATTGGAGGAACCGAATGACGGGTCAGCAGTGGCTCCAGAACTTGTCCAATGTCTTCGCCGAAGGCAATCTCTCGGAGCAGTTCCTCCTCGACATCTACCACAGAATCAAATCTCAGGAGTTGCGCACCGGCGCCGACCACGTGACGCAAGTGGCCAAAGTGCAGTCGGCGATTGTGGCCGCGACCAAGTCGGCAGTCGTGCCCAATCTTTGCCTCGAATCTCGGCGTCTCGTCTGGTCTGTTGTCTCTCTTTATTGGTATTTGTTTTAAAGCAATTTATTTTCAGTTATTGTCGCTTATATGAGATCAGAGACCACAACAAGAAGGAGTCCAAAGACAGACACCAGAGGTCTGAGTGAAAAGTTCTAAAAAGAGAAAAGTTTTAAAAGAAAAAGTTCTAAAAGTTTTCAATCCTTTTCTCTCTCTTTAGGGAAGTCTTTCTCTTCAATGACCTCCTGCTCGTCACCAAACTCAGCGCGCGGGCCAAGAGCTCCCACCAGATGCCCGAATACGTCTTCAGACAAGCCATCACTCTGGAGGGCCTTTGCGTCCAACTCTTCAGCAATCAGTTCCACCGCTTTGGCATTCATTTGCAGCGGAAACTGGACGCCATGGGAACCAAGACTGCGAACAACAACAACAACAACTGCAACAACAATAAGGCGTTGATATCACTGAACGCGCGCAACGATTTGGACCAAAAGAGGTTTTGCGACGATTTGAAGGAATCGATACTCGAAGTGAACGAAATGGAGAAAATCAGAACAACCAATCAGAACCAGAAGATGCTGTCCAACCAATCAGCAGCAGCACTGGGCACTACCACTAACCACATGTCCGCCAAAAAGTCCAATTCCCTCCTCGCGCTTCACTCCGAGGGTCAGAGCGGAGACGGAAGTGGAGGCGCGAATCGACGCAAATCGAGCTCTGGTTCCTTAGATTCGGGTCTTTCTCTGCCCTCCAGAGATCACTCGCCACAACAACAGACGACAACAGGAAGTGGAAGTGTTGGACAGGAAGTGAAGTGAATTTAGAGCACAAGACATGAGTCAAAGAATGAGTTTTTATTAATTTTTAAAATATTTAAACAAAAAATTGTAAAAATATATAAATAAATAAAATATTTTCAGTTATTCTCTGCTCTTCTCCCTTGTCTTCTCCTCTGCCCCACCCCTCCCCTCCCCTCCATCCCCTACTACGCGCTGAACAATGGCTTGGAATAGAGCACTAAACACGTGTTCCTAAAGAGAAAGGAGATGTTGTGCTGAAAGCAGTTCTAAAAACTTTTGGTGTTTTCAGAACTTCTGAATTATGTTTGCTTTGAATCGATTTTGATTTCATGATTGATTAGAGAGCAATATCTAAGAGAGGTCTACGAGTTTGACACTTAAACACACAATTGCTTTCATAACTCGAGTCTTGTTTTTCAGAACTTCAGCCGGAGTTGAGATGTAGTGACGGATAGGAATGGATGGAAATCCAAGTTTGCTGACCATCAGTGCCGACCCTAACAATGAA
>JAQFXN010000042.1:0-35497 GCA_034693365.1 Liacarus xylariae | reverse complement strand
CACCCATGCACCCATGCACCCATGCCAATTCATGCCAATCTAACCTCGCATATAATTAGTACTGACCATTAACTAGCTTTACTTGATTTAAACTAAATTCAACCAACATTTGACATTGTCTTTTGTTAGGATGTGTCAGGGTGATTTGTTGTCATATACTATTAATAATAATATTTAATTTTGGATAAACTTTAATCACAAACATAAACATGAAAGCGAGGGCACAATAATTAGTTCCTTTCGATTGTCAGACACATTACTAATTTTTTACATGAATTTAGCAGAATTATCATGTAAGCAAGAGCTTGACACAATCTATCTTTTAAAAGAATGATGTAACTGCCTGCCTAAGCTCTGGGAGTATGGTCGGGTGGACTAACAGCCATGCCTCTGCTTAATATGCAACAGAGTAGTGAGTTCGAACCCCTGGCCTGGGTGAGTAATCTTTCTTTCTGAGTTTAGTTTGTTGGGCCTGGGGTGGGGCAAGATGATCAGGGACCCAAACCAAGGGTCGTCAATTAGTAGTATGCGATCAGCTATCGCCACGAGCCTCGCAATACGGAGGGCCCATACGGGTGTGTTCTCTCAATGTGACACATCCTCGCTGTCATACCTCTGAGTGAAGCAGTGATCCCTGGCTGGGTTGAAATCCCCGGTTGTGCAGGGAGAAGGTCCCCATAAAAAGGGATTGGATAAAAAAAAATATCAATGTTATTAACTGTCCCATATATAAATCAATAAATTATAAAGTAAAGTTTTTTAAAAGACTATGTAATCAATGAAACTTAATAGAGAAAAAGTACATTATATAATATTTTTGTTATTGTCATCATTTTGATCCAAGTAGTCCTGATCCTTAATTTGACAAGAGTGGTCTTTTTGCATTCTTCATAAGCGACTTTGCATTGTATTTCATGACATTTCTGCTTATGAAGAACACATTCTATTTGAACAATTGATAGTTTTAAGTAATTAATGTTATTGTCTGTATTTATTACTGAATCAACCCAGTTAACTTCACCCTGATGCTCGTCTGCTTTCAGATATTCAAAATCAGGATAACATTTAGAATCAAAAATTTTAAAGTTGTAAAACTGATAATTTATTGATTCTAGAATTTGAGTCTATTTTGAACTTTTGAATTAATTCTTCAATGTATTGAGAATATTGACATGTGCAAAAATCAAAACAATTATAATTTTATTGTATAATATAGATGAATGTTTATTTGAGAAAAATTAAAAAAAATGAGATGGCGCCACAAGTGTTTTTGTAAAATATGTAAGATATAATATAACAATTATTGAGGTTCACAATCAAATAAGGGCTTATAGCTTTAGTATATAATACAGTATAAAAAGGACTAAAAGTCCGAAATAGCAATGCATTAAAAATTCTTTTTACAGTAAAGGAAAGTATTTTGTAATATAAATTGATTTTAGTTTCATTTTTAAAATAGATTTTAATTGAATAAAAATTACATTAGATAAGCCAGGGGTGGGGTATTCCGGGCTGTGACGTCACAAATTTTCTTTTAATTGACTTTTGTTTTGTTTACTAAAAGTACTGTTACATTGAAAGCACGAGTTTTGCAATGTTTACCCTTTGTATGTAAGCGATTGCGCACTGATATAAGCCCTTAAATGTTTGCGAACCTCAATTTAATTATGTAATATTTGTGAAATTACATGTAATTTACGTATATAAAATTGATCCTGGCCAGATGAAAACGACGGAATGTGAAAACATTTAAATATCGTTTTTTAAATTAATATTTAAAATCCAAAATCCCTTTAATTGTATTTTCATTCACAAACTTAGACTATTGGACAGGAGTTCAGATGACGTCATAAAGACATATCATTGAGGCGTTCAGTGAATGTCTTTTTTTTGAGTCCTCAAAAGCAAAGCTAAAACTTGTTTTGCTCTCAAATATAAGAGTCATTAAGTGTTTGATTAAATCAATTAATTAATTAGGGATTCATTGCATTCAAAGCAGTGAACAATAAATACTAAAATTTGATATTTTGTCAAAACATTAATCACAGTTTGGATAAAATCAAATAATTTGAAACTATATATTGATTTGAGTGCAGCTGTGGTCACAAGAGATATGTCGAGCGATGGTTGTGTCCGAAGAGCCACTCATTCCAACAGTTGGTACTCCGGATCAGGTATTGCATTGAATATACTTTAACTCAAATCCAAAACAATTTCAAACACTTTTGACGTTCAATATTGAAATGAAATGTTTAGCAAAAGAACTTCGCTATCAATTGGAGAACTGGTTGTCTTGTGCGGGTCAGTCCACTCACGGACCCGCCAGAGCTATAATCGCACCGTAACTCACATTTATTGCTTGCAATTCACTAATTATTGATTAATTGAATGATTCATTGCAGACATGCGGGCTATCAGTACTGCGGCTCTTGTGCTGCCTTTGCCTACAAAGAAGTTTCGCCAACTCTTGTGTCAGTCATTTGATTCATTAGTTGTTGTTTTAATTGCATTTGTTTTCAACGTTTGCCTTATTTGTCAATAGGAAGCGAGTGTTCATATTGGGTCCGTCACATCACGTCAGACTCGGTGGCTGTGCTCTATCTCCGGCCAAAGTCTATAAGACTCCGTTATATGATCTCAATATCGATGAGAAAAGTGAGAAGTTTTTTGTCTATTTATTTGATAATAAAATTTTGTTTTCTTATATTAAGTCACAAACGATTGCTTTCGTAAAAAGTATTAACAAATTGTAATTAAACTCTAATACAGTTTACAGCGAACTCTTCGACACTTCAATGTTCGAAGAGATGACTTTACATACGGACGAAGACGAGCACAGCATTGAAATGCATTTGCCATTTGTGGCCAAAGTAATGGAAGGCAACTCCTTTACTATTGTTCCCATTTTGGTGGGCTCTCTCACCACCGAAAAGGAAGCACTTTATGGCAAATTGTTGAGCAAATATTTGGCCGAATCGGACAATCTATTTGTCATATCTTCTGACTTCTGTCACTGGGGCTCCAGATTTAACTACCAGTACTACGACAAAGGGTCCGGAGATATACACCAATCGATCCAAAAGCTCGACGAAACAGTCAGTCCTTTGAATTGATGTAAAAATTTTGGAAATTTTAATCCTTTTATTGCAGGGAATGAACACAATTGAGAAACTGATTCCTCAGTCGTTCTCCTCTTATCTGAAAAAATACGGAAATACTATTTGCGGACGACATCCGATTGGAGTACTTCTAAATGTATTCAATTTTAACAATTGGTTTAAAACAGTTTTGCTTAATAAACAATTTATAACCCCTCAGGCCGTCCACGAGCTGCAGGAGTCGGGAGCGGGTCATAAGCCGGCGCTCAAATTTCTGAATTACGCTCAGTCGAGTCAATGCCGGTATATGAATGACTCATCGGTGAGCTATGCGTCGGCGAGTCTTAAATTCGATTAATTTGTGCCTCAATTATGTAATCGAATCGACAAAACAAACAAAGTTTGCATTTTTTTAAACATTTTAAAAGCCATTAAAGGCATTAATCAATTTAAGTCTCATTATTTGAAAGTTTTCGAATCGAAACCAAATAACTAACACTTATATCCAATAATTAAACTAAAATTTTCTTTAATGAATACAAAATGAATTGAATTTCTTTGTTTGCGAAAGAATTATATAATAAGTGATTTTAAATCAAAATACTTATTCAGAGGTATGACTTGTGCCGTCTTTCTCTGAGCCATTGTTAGCACTTTCCTCTTCACTCTTAGAGTTTTGTTTATTCCCTTTCTTTTCAGGACTTCCCATATCTATCTCTAGTCTGCGTTCGGATTCAATACTGTCCTCTCGAACCCCATTCTCTTTCTCAGAGTTATTATTCGAGGACTCATTTCTGTCCTTTTTCTGTGAGATCTCTTTATTGTCATTGTTGTCAACACTGTTTTGGTCCTCTTTTTCCGTTTCACCCCTGGAGTTATCATTTTGGGCTTCATTTTCAGTCACTTTTTCATTCTCTTTATCTGATTTTTGGTCATCTTTTGGTCCATTTTGTGTCTCGTTTTCCCCCTTCTGTTCGTCCAAATCCTTTAGTATTCCTTCGACAACACATTTGAGGTCTTTATTCTCGTCGTCGTTATGAATATCGATATCCATTTTGATGGGAGAGTCGGGACTGAGAGTCGATTTTGGTTTGACATCAGTCTTGGATTTGTCTTTTTTATTCTTCGATTCTTCAATAACTTTCACTAATTCTTTGCACTGATATCTGACCGCAGTTTTTATGTTCAATGGCTTCAAAGGAACAAAAGATTTCAGTTTGAGTTTCGGGTCTTTATAGGGATCTCCAAAATATGTCTGCTTTTTCTTCGGTGGCGGAGATGTGGACGAGTCGGAGGAATAGATTCGCTTTCGTTTCTTATGTTTGTCACGTTCTCTTTCCCGACCCCTGTCTTTGTCTCTGTGCGACGAATGGGAGGTATTCTTGTCGTTCAGATCGAGTGTCACTGATTTCAATCGGAATCTCTCCGAAGAATTTGAGTTCGAATTCATAGACTTTTTCTTCTTGTATTCCTCGCGCTCTAATTCTTTTTCCTCCCTTTCCTTTCGTTTGTTTTCCTCTTCCTTTCGTCGTTTTTTCGTTTCCTTTTCTTCTTTAAGTCTTTGTTCTTCTTTCAACTTTTTCTTATCGTTTTCTTTCTGTTCCTCTTCTTTCATTCGTTTCCTTTCCTGCATTTGATGTCTCAAAAGTGCCTTTCCTTTGTCTGTATTCCACTTATGCTCGTAATCAATGTTCAGACACGTAAAACGCTTTATAAATGAGATATTTTGTTAAAGCATTGAAACATTTTTTTCATTAAATCAGATTAACTTACGTTATAAATACGGTTATGTTTGGCTGTTTTCAAGTGCTCTTCAGCCACTGTACTATCGGCTAAATATTGAGCACAAAGTGGACAATAAAAGCCTCGCAAAGGAATGAGAAATTGTGCCCCTATTTGAATGAATACAACATAGGATTCAATTGTTTTCAAACTAATTCTGCAAACCTTTAGTTGGAGTTCGAGTTTTGTTCTTTGGGATCGGCTTATTCTCTAAGTCTTTCACCACTTTCTTCTTCTTCCAGGGCTGGAGTTCATTACTGGCCAATTGCCAGTGCTCTTTGGAGTGCAAATGTGAAAAGAATTCATTGATTTTGGGCACCAGTTTATCACAATCTCGACACCAGTGAGACCCGGGATCGAAGTACTCCTTCGTTTGATTCTCGAACTCGTATTCGTCCTCTTCATCGTCTATGTCTTCGTCCTCTGCAGTCGTAGTGATCATAGAGTTCTGGAGGAGCTGTGCCTCATAATTGCTGGGCTTATCCATAGCCGCAGCAGCGCTCACCTTCTCCTCCTCGTCTTTAGCAATAGACTCTTTGATCGCTTTATTGAACGCTCGAATCCTTTTATCGATTTCGACCTTAAATTTGTTCACTTCTTCTAATTTTCGTTTCACGTCGTCCTGAAGTTTACGGTTTTCTATAAGTGTTGGGTCAGTGAAGTTCGTTCGATCCCTTCTCTTATTCCGCAATATTTCTCCTTCTCTTAGAACAGACTTTTGAATCAATTGATCCAAACAATTGGCCTTTTGATTGTAGGCCTCTTTAAGCTAAACGTAAGACAAAGGCATTTCAAGTTTTATAATAAACACAACAATCAATGCATACAGTGATTAGATCGTCAATAGAGTTAACCCCTTGGAAAAGGATAACCAGTTTCTCTTGGAATAGCTTTTCTTCGATCTCTTTCGGAGTCAACGGTTCGTCTGAGTCTCGTTCAAAGTCTCGGCCATAAGAAGAGGGGGTTGAGTTGTAATTGCTATTAGGATTTGGATTCGGCCTATAATTTGTGTTTGGATTAGCACTTGGAGTCATTGATCCGGCTTTCGGAGTGTAAGGGTTAGGAGTGGTGTATGGATTAGGCGTATTGTATGGGTTGGGAGTGTATGAATTGGGAATCGCTTTTGGATTTGCGTTTATGTTTGGAGTGGGCGGTGGCGGCGGTCCGGGAGGTGTGAATCCGTCTCTGGACTGTTGAGTGTCTGCATCGGAGGGACTGTTTCGGTATAAGTCCTTTCGCTCAGAGTATAAGTTAGGTTTGCGCTCATAATCGCCGTCATTGGACCTGTAGTTTAGGTCCGGAGAGTTCTGATACGGACTCCTATCAGTCCTATCACTGCCTCCGCGCCGGTCATTGTCTTTGCGCTCGTTATAGACGTGACGTCCGATTCCGCGCGAAGAATACATTGTATTGTCTTTTGTTTGGATTCACTCAACAATTGTTTATTAATTCAATTAAATTATTGTCATTTAATTGAATTCAATTCAAATAAAAACAATACAAAACATTGAAATATAGTTAATAAACAAAAATAATTAAATAAAACTGAGATTTAATTACAAAACACTTTCGCCATAACTATAATCAATGTTTTGTTAACACTTCACTCATATATGACGTAACCATTTATTCATTGTTTTGCCGCAAAAATACAGTCCATTTAAATATCGCGCATATATTTTTTCGCAATTAATTTGTTAAATAAATTAATCTCTGGTCAAATAATACTTTATTTACTAATTCCTCAATTAATCTAATTATTTATCTTAACTAATAAACACTTTAATATTGCATTTATTGTATTTTTAGATATGAATGATATGTTTTCATTAAATCAACCTGACATGTACTGTATCTCATAGGAGAAATAAACTAGTTTTAAAATATTTCTAATCTATTGAAGAATTCTGAACATAACTTTAGTATAAAGTTTATACTATAAACAGTATTATGTAAGTCCTTTAGTACTTTAGTTACTTTGTGTTAATTTAGATTGGATGATACGGCCCGGAATATACCCTAGCAAAAAAAGACATAGTAACTTAAAAAGTGAGCAGAGCTCGTTATTGTTACCTTTTAATGAGCTTTTGAAGAAATGGTACCGGAGATGATTCTCTTGAAAATGTTTAAGTATTTCGTAAATTTGGGTGAAAATTGATTGAACTCATGCTTGATTCAAATCTTGCCAGGATAGAAAATTCTTTCAGATTATTAAAATCTATAAAATTCTGTGATTTAACGGTTCTTAGAACTTGAGCCAGAATTCATCAAAATACTGATGTCATTCAATACCCACGCCTAAACGAAAAAACTCTTAACACTTAATTTTGGATATCCCTGGTTATTTATTTCGAAATTATAATTACCTTATATACAGTATATACCATTTTTTACTATTACTTATCTTAGCTATATTTTACTTTTTTATTGGCAGACTTAACCAAGGATTACTGGTTCAATAGAGATTAAAAGAGATAGTTATAATCTAGAAAACCATAGGAAGTAGTTTTTAAAAAATAGCAAATTTCTTAAATGTAGAAGACCATGGTAAAACTCAAAATTTAGTCTCGGCACATCAGTCAGTCATGGAGATATTTCCAAGATTATTAAGATCATTTTAGGACAAGACTGTGCTATAGTTTTATTATCTGTAGGATAAACACCTAAAATGACCTAAACTAGCAGTAATTCTTTTAGAGTATTCCGGGATATTTTAGAATTGATCGCTATATAGATTTATATTTATTGTTTAGAACTCAACCTCTGTTTGCATAACGTTATTGAATGAAAGGAAAGTCAATACAGTATTAGGACCTCAGTATTGCTTAAATAGTATACAGTATTTCTTATTATTTGTCAAATAATCAAATTCAGTACAAAATGATGTTTACAGAAGTGGATGTGTTTATCGGCAATAATACGTTAATTGTTCCGGATATATACCAGTATTGGTTGGAAGGATATACAGGTATTGATAGATATAGTTGTTATGAATTGAATGCAATGTTAATAAAAATGAAGTGTTGTTTCAGCACAAGAGGCATCACTTCTGGTTCGCGAGAAAGAGAAGGCAGTGTTGGGTAACGTTCACGAAGATCTGGTGATTAGTGACATATTAGACCAGTTCAGGACATTCCAATTAATCGAGAAACTACTGCCAGTGCCCACACAACTGTCAGAGCAGTGGACTTTCCAATTGACGCCAACCACTCAAAGAATATTAGTGGAAAAGTATTACGATTTCGACGATTCGGTGATCAGAGAAATATTGGGTAAAAAACTTTCGGGTCGTAACCGAAAAGACTTGGACGACGTGAGCGACAGGACTTCAGTCGGCATTAAGAGCTGTCGGCGTCAGTTCGATAACGTCAAGAGAGTCTATAAGACTGTGGAAGACATGTCTGGAAGCCTTGCGCTTAATATTCAGACAAACTTTTTATTACCAAAAAATTTGGCCCAAAAATATGCGGCCGTTGTCTACATCGCGAACAACAGATTCGAAACCAACAAACGAAAGCTCCAATACTTGCAGTTTTCAGACTTTCTTCACTGTTCCACTGAAATGATGGCCAACTGGTCCTGTGCTAACCCCGAATGTAAATATGAAGAGACAGCTATGGATATCGACAGAGAATTTCTTCAGAATCTGCGTGAACTCAGAGTTCTTTTAGAACGGGAAGCACTCGACGAACACAAGACTTTAGTTATGAGAATATTAAAGTCTAAAGTGTCGGAACGCAAATACACAGACATTGACTCTATGTTTAAAGTAAGGCTATATTTTGTTTACCATAATATCAAAACGATTTCTTCAATTTTCAATTTGATCTCTGTTTTCACTATTTATTTAAGAGTTTATCGCGAAATGTCTTGAATATAGCCTATGGTCTGAATCATAGCAAAGAAATGAGAGATTTATTTTTAGATATCGTCGAAAAAATTATTGAGCCCTCAAAGTCAGCCAAACTATCCAAACCTGATATGACTTTATTGATGGCTCTCTATAAAGAAAGTCCTCAATTCATGGAACCCTTCAAATCGTAAGAAAACTACTGTATTATTCCTAATTTAGTAATCTTATCAAACCTTCAAATGTGTTATCGAATACTACAGTATTTCAAAACTTATTTTTCAGAAACAAAGAATTACTTAATGTTTGGGAAAGATTTATGAATACATTCAACAGTTGTGTATTGAAAATGTATCGATAATTAATTTAGTTATTCATTTGCGTCAATCCAGTCATTAATATCTAATCGAAATAATTAATAAAATACATTTGAAAAAATCATTTAAAAGCTAAATATTTTTTAGTAATTCAATCATTGAATTTAAACACTTCTTGAACTCTGTTTTAATTAATTATATTTTCAATAAAATAAAATTATTTTAAAAATATGTCCATTACTTCACTTATTGCTAAAGATATTCGTTTTCCCACAGCCGCGAGTGGAGATGGATCTGACGCTATGGTATGAAAATGAGATATTTTAAAAATGAAATTTCTGTAAATTAGTTTAAGTAAAATTTCAAACTGTTTTCGATAGCACACGGATCCCGATTACTCGTGCGCTTATGTAATTCTCAAAACCGATAAAAGCGGTTTAGAAGGACATGGATTAACCTTTACTATAGGAAAAGGCACTGAAGTCGGTAAGTGTTTGGAAGTGAGAAACTTGAAAATTATTTTTAAAATTCATAAAAATGATTTCAAACACCCAAATGAGTTCATTATTGTAGTTGAAATATCAAATAATAAATCAATTCATTATTATAATAGTGTAAATGAGAAAATTTACCCATAATTTTCAATTATATACCAATAATTATCAGTTCATCAATATTACAAAAATTTTAAATAGTTTGTTATAAAAAAATAATTAAAATATGTTTTTCATATGAACTAAACCTATAGTTTAGTTTGAATGCAATTTAGACAAAATCTAAATTGAAATTAAAACAACACTTTATTCTAAAGTGGTTCAAGCGATTCGAGCACTCGAACCTTTAGTTGTTGGAAAAAATCTAGATGATATATTCAATAATTTTGGTCAATTCTGGAAATCCCTGGCCTGTCATAGTCAACTCAGATGGATTGGGCCAGAAAAGGGTGTCATTCATATGGCCACCGGAGCTCTTATTAACGCCATTTGGGATATATGGGCTAAAATCGAAGGCAAACCTCTTTGGAAATTACTGGCGGATATGGAACCGGAAAAGTTGGTTTCAGTTATAGACTTCCGATATATGTAAGCAATAAAAACTTTGAATTTTTTTTATTAAAACAAGTAATTTAAAGATAGGATTGAAATAGGAATTCTTTAATTTTTATATTTTTAAAGGGAATCCTTCCCTATTTTCCTAAACAGAGCCAGGTTTGCCCAAAAATAAAAAAGAATTTGCATGAGTAGATAAGAATACGTCCAGGACAAATGTTGATTCACAGAAACCTACATTTTTTGATAGCATTTCCACGAAATCTACTTTTATAATAAAAGTGAGAATATTGTATTCAATTTGACAAACATTGAGCAAATTCTGTGAAATTACAGTTAAATAACTTCATGTTCACTAAAATTTTTACTAAAATAATCAAGTTATTCTCAATGTTCCTTTTCTATATTTTTCCAAGTTTCCATATCTTCATATCCACCAATTTTTGTGTTTCACCAGAGATTATCCCCTAGAATTTTTGACTTTCAGTATCCTTGGAGAGTATATTTTTAAATTAAGAAGAAATGAAGAAATTCTTTAAATCTGAACATTTTTTTAACAATTCTGTTTTCCCTATTATTTATTGGTCTTTGTTTAAACTTTCCGTATATTTATTTATTTAATTATTTAAATCATTCACAGCACTGATGTTCTAACCCCAGAAGAAGCTTTAGATATCTTGAAAAAGAATCGCCCCTTTAAAGAGAAGAGAGGTAATCTATATTATGGTCATTTAAATCAATATTTATTTTATTAAATTTTCTAATTTAACAGAAGCAGAATTAGTGGAAAAGGGGTTTCCGGCCTATACTACTGCGTAAGTTATATTCAATTCTTCTAAATAAAACATTTATTTTAATAAATGCTCTGATGATTGAATTTAAGGGTTGGTTGGGTTAATTATGACGAACAGACGAGAAGAGATTTGTGTCGACAATATTTGAATGACGGCTACACTCGATTCAAAGTATAGTTACTATAATTTATATTCAAAATATTCAGAACTACTATTAAACTATTCGGAAATTAAAATCTTGTCAAATCAAAAATTAGTATGGATTTCGTTGTTAATTTTGAATGATAGGACCTTGATATAGTTTTGATATAGTTTTGTTGCATTCTGCTTAGGGTAAATCAATTTATTTTTTTAATATTTGTGCAAATCACTGATGGATATTTTAAAGAATATATTCTGAAATTATTGGTTGATATTTAGCAAAAACTGTTCTTTAATTTATATGTAATCAAGAATTGAATACGAAATGAATGTAAAATTAAAATAAACTATTTTTTTCAATTATTTAAGGCAAAAGTGGGCACAAGTGTTGAAGAGGACAGGAAAAGGTGTGACAGTTGAATGTTTCTTTAGACAGACTTAATTAAATTTATATTACTTTAAGGCTTACTATAATTCGGGAAGAGATCGGTTGGGAAAACCAGTTAATGGTTGACGCGAACCAGAAATGGGACGTAAATGAAGCCATCGATTGGATGAAACAGTTAACTGATTTCAATATTCTATGGATAGAAGAGCCCACTTCTCCCGATGATGTGTTGGGACACTCGACTATATCTAAAGTATATAACAATTAAATTTAAAATTCTTATCACTTATTATTCAACCCTAAAAACAAAGGCATTAAAACCATACGGTATAGGAGTGGCCACTGGAGAGCACTGTCAGAACAGAGTAATGTTCAAACAATATCTACAGTCAAATGGATTGCAATTCTGTCAAATAGATTCGTGTCGTTTGGGAGGAGTCAATGAAATACTATCAATCATTTTAATGGCCCATAAATTCGGAGGTCTTTTACAAAATATATATTTATATAAATAATACTAAAATCATTAAAATTAAAAAACAGTTCCGGTTTGTCCGCACGCGGGAGGAGTGGGTTTGTGTGAATACGTCCAACACTTATCGATGTGGGACTTCATAGCAGTGAGCGGTTCGATGGAGAACAGAATGACTGAATACGTCCACCATTTGAGTGAACATTTCACATATCCGGCCAACGCTAAAAGGGGTCGATATTTGGTGCCAACAAATGCTGGATATGGCTGTCAAATGAAACCGGAATCACTCGTTGCATATGAGTTCCCAATTGGGGAGAAGTGGTCAACAAAACAATGAATTGTTTTTAATTATTAATAAATATAAAATTTATTGATTAATTCGAAAAAAGAGTTTAATCTCTAATAAATTCAATCGCTTTTATCGCTTCAATGACTTTATTCAATTCGAGTTCCAATTGTCGTAATTTTTCATTGTTAGTCGTCTGTACTTCGATCGGAACCTTTTCGCTATAATCCGAGGCTTCAGTACTAGCGTTTAATTTAAGGAGTGGTCCATTTATTTTTTCGAGCTTTGTTTTCAATCTTTCCATTTCTTTTTTGACGTCAATAAAGCCTTTGAGCATAAGATATGCCTCACATGTGTCAGAAACAGGAACTATAGCACAGCCTTCAGGAACTGCTGAACTGTCGTCAACGATCTCTAGCGATGAAGAGTTGGTCAAAACCTGATTCGAGAATAAATAAAAATTAATTGTTTAAAAGTTTAAAATTCTATTCCAAACCTTAATCGTATCGATAAAAGGCTTTATTCTGTTTTTGGTGTCGATTCCATCGAATTTAAGGTAAAGATTAACTTTAATTTTGGATAAATTATATTCAGATCTCAAAGATCTAACGCTATGTATGATATTCTGTACAAAAGACATATCAGTTTCTAATTGTTCGTCTCTTTTCCATTTCATTTGATCCACTTCTGGATAAGGGGTCACTGAAATACTCGGCGGCTCTGATTCTGTTCTGCGTTTAAGTCTTTGAAACAATTCTTCAGTAATAAAAGGCATGAAAGGGTGGAGAAGACGAAGGCCGACATCAACGCAAGTATAAAGTGTTTGTTTGGAGGCATTGATAGCAATTGAATCGTTGCTCTGAATGACGGGCTTTAATGATTCGATATAAATATCGCACAATTGATATAACCAGTAGTTATAGCAGGCGTTAGTGCTCTGCGGGAAGTCATAGCTTTCGAAGGCCTTATTGCAGTCGTCGGTCGCCGTATATAAACAGCTTAATATCCAAAGATCTGCTTTTGACTCATTGCCAGTCAAGTCATTGGTTGGATTGGGAACGAAATCGGAGCCCAAAGTATTTAAAGTAAACTTAACCGCATTCCAGAGTTTATTACAGAAATGTCTGTATCCCTCAACACGTTTTATATCCAAATTAATATCTCTTCCCTGTGTTATGTAAGCGCAAAGTGCGAAACGCAAGGCATCGGTTCCGCATTCGGGGATACCGTTTGGGAAATCACTTTTCTGACCGCTTTTTGCTTTTTCTATTTCTGTCGGATCTAAGTTTGAGTTATAGAGGCTTTGGTGCAGACCTTCGAGTGAAATGCCGTTAATGACGTCCACGGGATCGATAACATTGCCCAAGGATTTAGTCATTTTCCTTCCGTGTGCGTCACGTATTATAGAATGCAAATACACGTCTTTGAATGGGAGGCGACCCATGAGTTGGAGGCCAAGCATTACCATACGTGCGACCCAAAAGAATAATATATCGTAACCGGTCTCGAGGAGGTGTCCCGGATAGAAGAGCTCCAGATCTTTAGTCTTCTCCGGCCAACCAAATATAGCCCACGGGAACAGTCCCGACGAGAACCACGTGTCCAACACGTCCTCGTCTTGAGTCAGTTCTATATTCTCCGGCAATTCATTCAATTTTTTGGATGCTTTGAGTCGCGCCTCGTCTTCATTACGACCACTAAACCAAAGTTCATTTGAATCGCTTGTGTTTTCTGGTGTCCGTCCCTTAACTTTAGCCAAATAGACGGGAATCCTGTGTCCCCACCAGTTCTGACGTGATATACACCAATCCCTTATATTGTCCAACCAGTGATACCATATCTTTTCGTGCATTTCTGGTATTATCTTTAGCTCTCCATTCCTGACCGCATCGGCCGAGCGTTTGGCCATATCTTTGCACTCGACATACCACTGATATTTTATCAATGGCTCGATTACGTCCTTCGATCGATCACAGACTGGAAGAGCCATTGGATTGTCAACAGACCCTCGATATAGACCTTTCTCTTTAAGCGCTTCCAAAACAGACTTTCGAGCGTCGAATCGTTTTTGTCCACTGAATTGTGCGAATCCATCGGCGATTAGACCAGAGTCTGTCATTATGTTAATGAACGGCAAATTATGTCTTTTCCCGACCTCATAGTCGTTGTGGTCGTGTGCGGGAGTGATCTTTACGGCTCCCGTTCCGAACGAAGTGTCCACATATTCGTCACAAATGATTGGAATTTTGCGGCCAAGGAGTGGATGAACTAAATGTCTTCCATGAAAGTGCTTATATCGGGCGTCAGACGGATGAACAGCCACTGCAGTGTCGCCTAACATAGTCTCGATTCGAGTCGTGGCCACTACTATCTCCTCGTCTTCATTGCCGTCCAATTTATAAGCGAAGTTATGCAGAACTCCGAACTCAATCTTTTGGTCATAATTGGGAACAGACAGGAATGTACGGCCCGTTAACTCAATTTTATTCACTTCAATGTCCGAAATGGCTGAACGCAAAGTACAGGACCAGTTGACCAAACGGTTAGACCTATAGATCAATCCCTGTTCGTGAAGTGTGACAAACGCTTCGATCACTGCGCGACTCATTTTGGGATCCATTGTAAACGTGGCTCTACTCCAGTCCACCGAAACCCCCAGTCGTCGCAATTGCTGGTAAATGCGATCTCCCTTTTCATTCTTCCACTTCCAGACCTCTTCGACAAAGGCCTCCCGTCCCAAGTCATGTCTCGTCTGTTTCTTTTCGCGCCATAGTTTGCGTTCGACCACAATCTGTGTACTTATGCCCGCGTGATCGCAGCCGGGGTTCCATAGAGTGGTCTTTCCTCTCATTCGGTTCCAACGTGTGATCGAGTCTTGAATAGCATTAGTCAACGCGTGTCCCAAATGGAGAACTCCCGTCACATTAGGCGGTGGTATAACCATAACGAACCGGCCCTTTGGGTTGTCTTCACTCAAATCAGTTCTTCCGTATTCAGGTTTGAAGAAACCCATGGATTCCCACCACTCGTACCAAACAGTCTCCACATATTTGGGCGAATAGGAGTCGGGCATTGGGTCGGAGACCACGTCTTTCTTCTCTCCCGGTTTGATGAGTCGGTCATAAGTGATGACAGACTTCTTATCCTTTTCCTTCTTATCCTTTTTCGACTCATTATTATCCGATTTATCCTTATTTTCATTCAATTGTTTCAGTTTTTCTTGTTTTTCATTAAATTTATCTAATTTTGCCTTTTTTTGCGCCTCTTTTTTCAACTCCTTCTCACTCTTCGGCCGAACTTCTTCTCCATTAGTGGTCGACTGTTCACTGCTTTGGTTGACATCTGTTTTATTAACCATTGTTTTGTGGTATTAATCAAAACCCAAACAAATATCAAAACAATTATTGTTTGACTGCAAACGTGTCTCAACTCTATTGAGGATTCAGTGCTTTATATAATAGCCTTCATTCACATGCAATTCAGTGGCAATGAATTGAAACACATTTCTCATGCAATGTATACAATGGTTTCACAATCGATGCAATGCCAACACATTGTGTTTCACATATTTTGGCAAAACCGCAGCCACTGATCAATCAGTATTCAATACACAAAACTCAACACAAATTACGTTTAGATTCATTCAAAAAAATGATTAAAAACAAGTTATAAAAAGTTTTGTAAATAATATTTTGTCTTTTTAACTAAACGTAATTTGTGTATGAGTTTTGTGTTTTGAATCTGATTGATCAGTGGCTACGGTTTTGTCAATATATATTTCTCCTAATTTTGTGCATGACTATTCCAATCAGAGTTGTTAAAGGCCATACTTTTTTTTGATAACAATCTGACCTTGAACATATTTTCCAAGACCTCCCTAGATTCTAATAGAGTTAGTATAAGTTCGTCTGAGTGAATGACAGATTTTTATCAAATAAATTATGGGCTTTATCATCCCTGATTCCAATGCTTAAGTAGTTTCTATTTTAACTAAAATTGCACTTCAAACATATAGTACTTTAGTATGCAGTGCAACGCATTGCGTCAACAACTAAGTACCCTGTATTGAGAGCCAAGAATATAACGAATGTAAGAAAATAAAGTTTAGATTATTTTTTCTACAAATCAATTAAATAATCCTTCGAATCTATCTAACTTATAGTTCTTGAAAACTCATCAGAAAATGAACAATGCACATAGTTGCTTTAAATCGCTAAAATAATTTAGTTAAAATTCTAATATCTTCTATAAATATTGATTAAAAGAACCAATATATAAATTCATTTATTATAAAGCAATAATTTAATCTAAAACTAGTGACTTATAAATTATTTATAAATATTTATTTACCGAAACAACATTGGTATCTAATTATTAATTTAATTTAGGAGAAGTTGCTTAATTAAAAATAGATAACAAATCAATAACTGTCTGTTGTCTGAGTCTTATATTGTCTTCTATTTGCTTTTTTGATAAAATATGCATTTCTATTCTCATTTTATCAGAAAACAAGATAATAGCTGTCAAGTCTTCTATTGTTTGTCAAAATGCCTTAATTTGTTTGATTGCATCGATTTTCTTACAAATGATGTGTTAAACTTTAAATAGACATTAAAAGTCTAAGTAATGGTTATCTAAATGTGTTTCGGCTATCCTTTCATCATAAGTGGAATTAAGGAATTCTACCAAAAATCTTAAAGTTTAGTTCGGATTTATCTGCAAATTAGTGGAAATGACTCCAATTGTTTGTTAATTAAATTGTTTATCAAATAATTGTTTTGAGTCTATTTGAGAATTGAATGAACAATAGATTGAATGATGTAATGAACTCTTTAATGAACTCAGTTATCGACTATTCATTTGGACGAACCATAAGTGTTAGGAATAATTCAAATAAACTAAAATGAATTTATAATTCATTAAAACAATAGATATTATGTTTTGATAATTTATTAAAATTCAAGACTAACTAACTATTCGTTAATAATAGTTATTCATTGGTTTTATAAATAATTTTTTAATCTCTCGTCTAAACTAAAGCCGAAAATAATGACACAATTTTGTTATTCAAAGTTTTGGGTAAGTCTTAGGATATCTTATAAATTGTTAAACAAATTATAATTAAGTGTTCGTCACGTTTTTTTTAATAAACCAAAAGGATTGGGATCTTTCTTGGAATTCCCAGACTTTTCCAGATTTTACTTTTTGTTTCGAAGAGACAGCTTTGGTTTGGATGCCATGTATTGTGTTTTGGATATTATCTATTTGTGAAATCTTCAAAATATTTAATAATTCTAATAATCAAAACTCCTTTCCCTGGACAGTCATATTTTTGGCAAAGATTGTAAGGTTTGATATGAGTGATAACCAGAGGGGAGGGTACAGCCCAGAAAACTAGATATGCTGTTACCTTGTTGCTACCTTGTGGAAATTTTTTTATTGTAAACTAATTGTTTCTATAACTTATTAAATGAGAAAACTTATATTAAAATTTGCATGATTAGGTTTGTTCAAATTCAAATTTATTCAAGCTCAAAGGAGGGTTCGGATTAAGGAAATGGGGGGGCGTTTACAATCTCATTAGATAGAGGGAGTGAAATGACACAATTTGACATTAGGAACCATATTTTTATCTCTTAAGGTTTTCGAATTATGAATTGTTGAAATTTCGAGTTAAGCCAAAATTTGGTCAAAAGTCTGATTTTCAAACCCACCTCCACCTTTCTCCAAAACCCACCTTCAAAAAAATCTGAAAATTATTTGGTGGTTTGCATAGAAGGTAAAGTTATTTTTGAGTTGGAGAAAGTACTCACTTCACGAGATTTTTTGGTTAATTTATAAATTGTTATACAGTAACCTCTCTATATATGCACCCAATTCTGCTCTCTTATATGTTCTCATATATATAAAAGTTTGACATAAATCATTCAACCAATTTAAGCAAATGAGACAACTATTCTGACTAATTGGCACATTTTGAAGCTATTGGTAATATTTTTAAACTCGAATATTGAATGGATATTCTGAGTTTTCACCTTATCTTAAAATTTATTCAATATTCGAGTTTAAGCATATTACCACTAGTTTCAGCATGTAATAATTAGTCAGAATATATGTCTTATTTGCTTAAATTGGTTAATTGTTTTATGTCGAATTTTCATATATATGAGAGCATAAAAGAGAGCAGAATAAGGTAGTATAGGTAATATAGAGAGGTTACTGAGATAAAAATATGGTTCCTATTGTCAAATTGTGTCATTTCACCTCCTTTATCTAATGAAATTGTAAAACCCCCATTTCCTTAATCCGAACCCTCCTTTGTTGATTCACTCTCTCCTCCTGTTAAATTTTGTGACTATCACTAATTTAAAGTTAATTTTATAACTAAAAATATTATAATTACTTTTTTTAAAAGTTTTTGGCTATGGTTTTGCTTACATTAAGTTTACTTGAAATGCTTTACGTAATCATTGAGTATATGAAAAGCGATTTCTATTTTATATCTTTTGTCGATTTCTTAACGCCATTTATAAAATTTGTAACTCTTGTAAGTATTTTAATCAGAGTATGGTTGAAATATTAAGGTAGAAAATCAGTTTTAAGACGAAATATCAATAGAAAAGTCAAATTGATTCACCAATTCGTCCAGATCAATGTTTTAAACAATCAGAAAAAATGCTTATTGATTATTTTATTTATATCAAAGATAACCCAAGTCGGCCAAGAGAGATTGATGATTTAATGTTTAAACATTAAATGACATTTTTTCAAATGAAATTCACACTAGTCAATTTTTATTTTAATATTTAATAAAAAAAATATCAAAGAATAAATTAGATGAGAAAATATCATTATATTTTATTATAGAAAAATTATAATCTATTCCCTTTTATTATCACCGATTTGATAGATTTGATATCTTGTCTTTAAGTTGATGAATAAGTTCTACCTTGGCCATCACTTCAATAAACTTGGCTTATATTTATAAATAAACTTTTGCTAATTTGATTTTATAAAACTTATTTAAAATTATATCATATATCAGATATACTTCATAGCACTGATAAGATTTCATCACAAGCATGGTATTTATACTTCTGGGTCTGTCTTTACATTTTGGTTATTTCTTATGTTTGGAACGATTTTGAATTATCGAACAATTTTCGCCACTCTATTCGCAAAAGAAGTAAGAATTTAATATTTCAAAAATAAATCTTGTGGCAATCGTGTAGCAATCTTCTTTCATATTTTGTACTAGGGATGGGCAAAGGAAAAAATGTAAGAGGGGGATATACCAATACTTCTCCTTAAATTTTTCCTTTGATCACCTCTGGTAGATTATAGGTGAATAATATAGACTTGATCTAAGTTCTCGCTAAAAAAATGCAAACACTTTATTCATGTTGATTCTTGCTGATTCAAGTTGAGATTTAAATAAATAATTTTTTGTAATTGACAATAATTGTCAAAACATTATAATTATTATAAATAGCTGTCAACCACCAATTGTGCAAGCAAATTTTATTGAATAAACTGTAAGATACTTTTCTTACCAAGGCATAATTTAGCAACTCACAGATGTTCTTGTGATGTCATTAATGTGATATTTGGGCAATTGCGTTCTTATTGCCCGTTCACCACAAAAAGAGTTAATATTCTGTAACTTTTATAAGAATCAACTCTTAGTCTTTTCAGCCTTTTTAGGAGCACTTTTGGATTGAGAATGATTTGATTACTGATATACATGAAGAGAATGCAGGAAACAATTTAAACGTGATATTTAATCTGAAAAGTAAAATATGAGAACTTATTTGTTATTAATTGAATTTAAAGTTATGTTATCTTGAGAGCACATAATTATAAAAACTGTAAGTATAACTCACATTGGTCAAGATAATAGTTGACTGCGAACAGCAGTATATTGGACGTTTCGGGAATCAGCCTGTTCCCTTTTTCAACAATAGTGTTACTCAGTCTCAATACAAAACTGAATGAAACACATTATTAGCCAAAACAGTTGAGCGGATGTGGAGAGAGACAGTGAATTTGATCGTTTTGTTGTTATGCGGCAATTAATTGTAATTGTTTAAAGTTTAGAATATGATACATGTGCAATAAATATATTAAAATAACTAAAAATCTTAGGCATAAACAATATCATATTGGAAATTTTTAGTTATTTTAATATATTTATTGCACATGTATCATAACACTATTGTTGAAAAAGGGAACAGGCTGATTGCCGAAACGTCCAATATACTGTTTGCTATTATGCAACTATTATCTTGACCAATGTGAGTTATACTTACAGTTTTTATAATTATATCTCATTGAGATTTACAGTAATTCATTACATAAGCTCTATATTAACTTGATTTAGAGTCAATTAATTGTTTATAGCGAGTATAGGAATAAATAGTTCATCATTGCTAAATTTATAGAAAATATCGAATAGTTATTCCGTGTGGATCTCAGATTTATAAAACTGTTATAAAATGTTAAAATGCTTACTAATTTTAAATACAAAATTGCATTTATTCAATTGGCCTATGTTGACTGCGCCAATTTTTACATCGGATTAGAAATAATGTTTGATTAAAATTTACTAATTAGTTAAAATTTATTAATAGAGATGAGCAGAGGCCAGGCTCTAAGTGATGCCCATGCCTAGGATCACAGAATTTAATGAGGCCCATGCACAGGTTAAAAAATTATGGGCTTAGGCCAGGCCCAGGCTCAAAGCCCAGTACTATGGGCCTGGTTTAGCCTTAATTATATGTAACAATAAATAAAGTAAAACAACTTTTGAAGTGAAGTAAAAATTTAAAAAATTGTTTTTAGCTCAAAAATTCAACACTAGTCAGGTATAATATTTTGCAAAATTGTCGCGATATGGTGGGAATATTACAGTGGTAGCCATACTCAAAGAGTGCCTTAAATGCCTTAGAGTTCAGATATCGCCGAGATAATAAATTCATGGTACTTTTCACATCACTTTAAGAGGTCAATTAGGAGAGTGTATTTTGGGAACCCTTCCATTTTGTTTTTGAGAAAGTTTTAATCTTCCAATGAAATCAGATAATTGTCGACCACACACTCTAAAATTCTTTAAAAAATACTCCTCGCTGATAGGATTTTTAAATTAATGTGTAAAGTATCTTGAGCTGATTATTTCGGTTATATCTCAACTCTAAGGTTCTTTCTTGCATTTTCTGATTACCCATAGCATACTGGTTATACCCCACTACCTGCCCAAGATTTATATGCGGTCTAAAAATTTATGGTCAAAGTCTAAATCAAATAAAACTAAAATAATCATTTTGCTTAAACCCCTGCTAAACCCTGGGAACGCACCACTAGCAGCTAGAATACAGTCACTTTCTACACATGATGTACTGAATATAAAACGATAACCAGAATTTCGGTATCGAGTTTCCACTTTATCAATATGTCCTTGTTATATAAATTAATATATAATCTAGACATTAAATAAAGGGTTGTTCTTTCATAAAATTTCTTCAACTCATAAAATCTTATACTTTTGAGAATACATTCGAATATTTAAGTATTGTTTTAAAAATCTAATTAAATATAATATCTCTTACAATAGATAATCAAATGTTTAAGACTATTGACACGAAAGCATAAAATATCAATAATTGTGTCAATACATCAGCCAAACTATGAATTACTGGTAATGTTCGACAACATTCATGTATTAGCCAAAGGGGGTATTAGTGTATATACGGGTCCACCAAAAGAGCTCAACCAAGTGCTCATCAATTGTCAAATAGTCTGCAATACATATGAAGTGCCGATTGAAAAGTTAGTGAAACACTCGGCACAAGGAATTGGCGATACATTGGTTGCTGTAATGCACCGAAAGACACAACTCTCGCGTCAGAAACTAATGGCCATTATTATTGTTGAGGACATGACTTTGGCCACACATGGCATACAAACCAAATCAAAAAGATTTCAATTCATAGACTTATGGTATCTGTTATTGCGTTCAATGAGAATCACATATTTGTCTCAATGGAAGCTATTATTTATGCAATTTTTCATTTGTATTGCAATCGCTTTTCCATTTTCCCGATCTATAAATGAGGATATGGTCAGACCTGAGGGTTGTATGCAATCGAATGCCACTCAAACTGATAGATGTGTCGAAAGTTTTGAGCACTTTTCTGACGAAACCCTTATTTCGCAGAATATTAAATACAATATAGTATTCATAACTGCGGTTACATTTTTACAAATAGTCGTAACTCCGCTCACATTTACAACTGATGTGAAAATCTTTCTCAACGAACAGCGAAATGGTTTGTAAATTGTGTTAATTTTTCTTTTCTAAATGATATTCTTTTGATGAAATGGAATCAATAAATCATATATAAAATGAGCTAAAGCTGTAAGAAAGCACTTCATTTAAACATTTAGCACTAGATATTAGTCTCAAATTTTTCAAATTTCAAATTCAGAAATACTTTGCAAATATGCTCTCATATATAATAATTTAAAACTTTTAAAATAAAAATATTTCTCTATCACTAACAAGGATGAGTGGATAATCTGCCACCGCGCTATCGAAATTCTGCACATGACAAAATGTTAAGCACCAAGTAGTACATTGTTTGTTAGAATACTAGCTGCTAGTGGCGGGTTGTCAGGGTTTGACTATAGGTTAACTGAGTTTTTCTATTCTTATATTTAATTAAAATGCTCAAGACACACGATGTTGATCCTAGTAAGCTATATATATTTGAAACTACTCTTCGAGATGGTCATTTTGATACCATATTCGATGTTATATGATAAATTCTATTGCTAGGTCAAAATTCAGGGGAAATTTTGAAATTGAAATTAATGCCAAAATATTCATCTGATTGAAGTAAGTCAAACTATATATTTAAATGCGACCTAAAAATTTAGTATCAGAGTCTAATTCAAATAAAACTAAAATAATCATTTCGCATTAACCTCTGCCAAACCCTGAAAACACACCACTAACAGCAAGAAAATCTGTCACATTCTACAAATGATGTACTGAATATAATATTATAATCAGAATTTCGATATCGCGTTGGCAGATTGGCCAATCCTCATTATAAAAATAATAATGTGATTGAGTAACCGAATCAGAACAGCATATTTAATCATTCCAATTGCTGACAAGTATATGTGAAAGAATAAAACAAAAAAGGCTTTAAGAAGAAGCAACATTTCTTAAGATTTATAAGATGACTACGTGTTGCAGTATAATAGTGACTACAGTTAAACATTGAGTCAATAATTTTGTAAAAATATTAGTCAAATAAATTTTTTAATTAAAGTTTATTAATAAAGTTTGCAAAAATATTGACTCAATGTTTTACTGTATGTGACTATTATACTGCAACACGTAGTTATCTTATAAGACTTAAGAAATGTTGTTTCTTCTTAAAACTTTTTTTTATTTTATTCTTTCACATATACTGTAACTATTTCATCAACAATACAATGTATACGATGTTTTCGACTTTTTGGGACTTTTTTCTCATAAATCTTCGATTTTGTCTGAATCGAACTTTGGTAACCGATAGACACAAGTCTTGCTATAATCTTCTGGATCAGGTCGGCGCTGACTAATTACCTCCGAAGAATGATTAACATATTAACTTCTGTCTTGTAAGAGGTTTACAAAAATCTATATAATATGCCATTTGATCACATGGATTAGGCTATAAAGTGGTTTATTATATAAGGTTTTGACACTTTAGACCCGCATTAAACCCTTTACACCTCCTATTAATACAAATTTTCAACTTCTCTGTTTTCAGCAGAAATAGTGTAATAAAATTTAAAAAATTCATATTTATTTTGTCTTACTGAAACTGAATTGTAAGATGATCCATAATTCTTTAAAAGGCAACCAGAACAAAAACAAAATCAACCAGGAATACATTAATAATTTGTAATGGTTTTTGACGTTATCAATGCTGTTTCCATCCTTGTATATACCAATATGAACTTGATATCAATACAACGACAACTATTGTGAATCAAAAACTGTCATTGGTGTTAGTCATTCGTCAATAATTGCGATAAATGTATTTTGAATGGAACCAGATGAGTCAGACCAACTTACTTAGAATTCTATAATATATCTGTTAAGTTAATGTCTAAATTCGTACAAGTACAAATCAACGAATAACTATGTGTGGAATTCGCTTTAAAAAATGATAACAAAAGAAGTAATCATTTTTATTGAATAAAAAATGTGAAATAATATAAGAATTATTTTTAAGGAAATGCCCCACTGTTTCACATTACCGGTACTATAGATATTAAAAGAATTTCTGATAACATTGTATAAAACAATAAGAATATAATACACAGTTGTCTACTGATTTATAAATACCTGTAGTCAAGACTTGTATTACAAATAAACAGTTATTTTTCTAAATAAAAACAATTTCAGTTTTACAATATCTCAAAAGTTATATTCATATTATGAGATAAAGACAGCACAACATCTAATATTTGCTATCAATTTCATTCAACTCAAAGAAGACTTACGATTATAGTGTGAAATACAGGACATCTAAATGACTGAAACTCATTGATTGATATATGAAATATTTGGAATATTTTAACTATTTTTACAATTAATTTTATAATTTTATCAATTTATTATGATTAGAGATTGTTTGTAGTTTAAAATTGTTCCAATGTAACTAAAAAGGATTTATTTTACAACTTGATTAATTAATTTGAATGAATGAAAACTTATAATAATAAATGCTATATACAAAAAAGGCACTGCTATTCGATAACTCTGTTTACAACTTATAATATTTTATTTTAATTTGTTTTTTAATAATAATTTAAATTGATAAATAAAAATTGAACTTCAGATTCGTGTTCAGAAGCAAGATTAGAATTTAATCAAGCCTTGCTTAATAAAATAGTCTGGTTAGCATGTTATTATTGTAAAATATAAAAATGGTTTAAATTATAACAATTTAAATTCATATAAAATTAATTAATTTAACTCTAATTTATAATTAATTACAATTTTTTCTAAAATGTAAAATATGGTAAAATTTTAATCTGCTGAGTTACTATGATTGTTCATATAAAATAAAGGATCAAGATCAAGGCAAGAAGCTAAAATGTTATCTTACCTACAAATCAATTTTTTTATGCCTAGTTTTAAACAATTTTACAGAATGACCAACAGTAATTAATTTTGAACCTAAAATTGATTAACCGTTTGGTCAAAAAGTAATTATAACTTTGATTTATTCAATACTTTTTTTCAACACTAAAATTTATTGATTATGGTTTATTTTTTAATTGATTTAGCATGCTATTATTCGAAATGTGACTTTTGAGAAATGATATTCTTTTCGAAAAGTTTCTATAAATTGATGTGATTTGAGGCAAAGTTGAACACTTAAGTACTGTATACTAACCAGTGAATATAGATTAGGTATTGTACAGGAGTACTTTTAGTACATATTAAATATCTGATAGAGTTAAATTTCCTAAATCATTCAAAAAATCAAGTAAAATTAGCATCTTGAAAAATTTTCATATTAAAGAGAAGAAGAGTGTGGGAGTGATATGAAAGAGAAAGAGATGCTAATTATGTAATTATATTATTTTAAAGAAGTCTATTAATAACAATAACAAAAAACTGTTTGTTTTGTGTAATAGACATCATAAGTGGTGGTGAAAGAGCTTGCAATTGATATGTAATGCATATAACAATCATATCCTCAAAGGCTTACCTGTGCTGCAAAACAATATAGGCCTGTATGGCATCAAAAATCAAGTTTTTTCATTTAGTTTTTCTAATCAATAGAAGTATTTAAATAACACTTAAAGTAAAAAAAGAAAAAGAAGGAGAGAAAAAAAATTAAAATCAAACGATAACTATAGACGGATATACCTTTCGGCTTAGCGCCGACCCCTTACGTAATCAGTCCTTAACAACTTCTAAACAAAGTATATATAAAGTGAATACAACAACAGAATATTCAAAGAGACAAAAATAGTAGAACTTTTCGTTTTGTTGTCAAACTTTTTTAAAAGAGAGAAAGTTTTTTTTATACTTGCGTTTACTTAAAAACTTTTATTTATTTCAAAAGTTATATAATGTTTATTAAGTTATTATTGTCCGCAATGTCTAAATTGGTTCTGTTGTTCGTTTTGTCTAATTTATTAATTTTGACAAATGGTTATCCCATTGAAGATAATGGAATAGGAGACACCTGTCTATATGACCAGTATATGTCTGATCCACCGAAATGGTACGACCACTGCAAGAACTTGCCCTACAAGTCCATAAACTCAATATTGTCTGCAGAATTACATAATACATCTCCGATTAAAGAGATGTTCTATAGAGTAAAGAAAAGTGTGTCGACGGCTAATAAAAGAGCAGAAGATCTTAAAAAGAAATTCGTAAGTATTTAAACAATTTCTAAAATCAAATTTCAGTTTTAAAGTATATGAGAAATAGTTGAATATTTGCAAACTTAAGTGAAGTGTTTTAATTGCAATAAACGTTTTATAAGTTAGTAATTAATCTTTAGAACAGATGGAAAAAGTTATTTTTTTATTTCGAATTTTACTAACTGGTACAATTATATGTTGGGGGTGTAGCTCAGTGGTAGAGCGTTCGCTTTGCATGTGAAAGGCCCGGGGTTCGATCCCCCGCACCTCCAAATTTTTTTCAAAAATTACAAAAACTTTTAAAATAATTTTTGATTTTTATTGCACAGGCGTTGTAAAGTATATTTTTATACAATCAAAATTTTCAATTCTATATATTATATCAATTCTACGAATTCTATTTATAATTATATACACTCTTATTAATAGTTAGCAAACATACGTAAATTATAGTAAATATTATCAATATTTGATTTATAAAGTATAAGAGAGCTTACATTTCAGTAAAATATAATGCAAATTATTTATAGATATCATTAAAATACTGATATAGAACAAATATAGAAAAAATGATAGTTTATAGCTAGTTCTGTATTGTCCACTATTGCAGTCATAAACTATACTAATTTTTAATTAAGCAAACAAATATTTGTTTAATAGTCAATAAACTAAATATCTCTTTCATCAGTCTAGTGGTCGAAAATTGTTAAACGATATTAATATTAAAATCTATATTATTTTCAAACAATTGAATAGATGAAGATTTACTACTTAATTAACAATCATATAATAAATAGCAGTATAAAAATTATAGGAGACTAATTTGACCGCAAAATTTTTGGATTATTCAGAAACCTAGATTACTTTTAACAATCATTATTCTGACCATTCTTTTATTTTTAAATATTTTAGTAGTTAATAACTAATAAATAATAATTAAAAGATAATATACTATAGGCTATGCTATGTTACTTCAAATTTTGATTACCACTAATAGTTTGTTACTATAAATAAAAATTGATTAAAATTTTAATTGAATAAAAAGATTAATCTGAGTTTCAATTTTGTTTCTATAATTAGAACGATTTCGAGCACATATTCAATGATTTTGAAGATTTGAGATTCAAACCAAACTTTCAATGGTTACCCAAAATACCATTGGTTTCTGTTGAGGACTTTCAAGATATGACTGTAAGTCATCCTGTTTTACAAAACTACTTAACACACTATAAGACAATCTCTAATCTGTTATCACCAGCGATGCTATCGGGCGTTGAATCAGACAAGAAAGTGACATTGAATCACATCTACTAATACAAACTCCATTGAAATCTATAGTTTGCATTCGTAGATGTGATTCAGTTTCAATTTCTTTTCTGATTCAACGCTGGTTATTACATGAAATTAGAGATGGCCAATGAACCTTAAGTCAGGGGGTATAGAGTGCTGATAAGAGCTTCAAAGTAATTTGGATGGGGTATAGGGACAATCATCAAATTCTTGCAGAATTTAATTAAAAATGAAGTAATTTAACGGAATTTAGAGTAATTCTGAAAGAATTTAACAAAAGTTTACAAAATTCATTAAAATTATGATGAATTCTGCAAGAACATAACAGAATTTGAACAAATTTAGTAAATATTTGATAAAATTCTGTAATTAGACAGAACTTCACAGAATATTCCAAAATTGGGGCTTTCGGCACTTTTTTCTCTGAATTTTCTGTATTTTGGACATATCCTCCCATTGGCCATCCCTAAGTGGTGGCATAAGATTAAGGTTGAAACAAATAACAATATTTTTGTTCAATCACTTAATGTTTTTTGTTTTGCATATGAATAGCGAGAGATAGCGATATTGAAAGCCCATCAATACGTTGAGAGGTTTGCGGTGGCAATCGAACAGATACTCATAGATCAGGAACTGTATTCCGGATACAATGGCATCGATAAACAAGAGTTCAAGAATATAGCAGAAGATAATTACAGTGTCTTATGTGAGATAAGAATTGCTATGTCTTTAGTGTTTGGCTCTACTAATGAACACTTTATAAGTAACACAAGACGTGATGTTATGCCACACGAGACCCGATGTATAACAGAATTCTCTAAACGTTCGCTTAGAGACTATCTTATACTCAGACAATACGTTACGACAACTCAATACTTGACTGAATTGATTGGATATCACAGTCAGAAAGTGCAGCAAAATATTGACCGAAAATGAGCTAAAAATATAAAAAAAAGCAACAAAATAGACAAAAATCACCAATTGGTCCGACAAACCATAATCTCAATAATCATCTATTTATTAATTAATCATTAAATATAATCTACTCATAAGAGAGTAAAAGCCCTTCATTTAGGAAAACCACTTGACATTCAATAATCTGAGGAAAAACTGTTTTATTTTATGTTATTTTACTCGAAATCTTATGTTTTTGATTGACATTGGATTTCACTAATTGTTATCTTATTCTGTAATTAAGTTATTGCTATGTTTTTATATATAAGACCTGATGTTCTTATAAGTTAATTATCAAAAAAGGCTTATTTATTTGAAAGCATTTTCAAGCATTTCATATCATTTGACGTATGTTTTATTTGACATTTAATTATATTATTATTTAATTTATTTATTTTATCACAAAATTTATTTATTCATTCATTCATTTGATTACTTTTTTTTGAAATACATTTGTATTTTATTTATTATTTGTTTTTTTTCGTTTTCATTGTATTTAATCTGAAAAAACATTTCTTATTTATTAAATTGTTTTTCTAACTTAAAAATCAATAAATTGTTTAATCGATTTACAAAGTGTTGAAACAAATTATTAAAACATTTATTGAATTAATTTCAATAAAAAGACAAAAAATAACTTCTTTTTTTTGCACACAAGAAGTGAATAGTAATTACCGTAAAATTTATAAATTCAAAGTGCAATCAGTGATCACAACAAACAATTATTTCCGATAAAATGATTAATTGAAAGATAAAACACTTATTTATTTAATTGAATGCAAACAACCATTTGATTCCAATTAAATAATTGCCGATTAAATACAAAAAACATACAAATCCGGGGAAAATATAACTCTAATTGAAAACCAAACTAAGTATCGAAATGTCATTAGAGATCAGGAAAAAAATGATGAAACAAAAGCTCATACAATAGGACTAAAGTATTTCAAATTAAAAAAAATTAACTTTATGTTCAGTTTATGTTTGTTTACTTAATAACAATAATTTTTATATTTCTGTATTTGAATCGTAAAAAATAATAGAAAAGACTGAAAATAAAAAGTATTGTAATAATTATCACCAGTTTTTATCCCTATCTCTAGAGCCGGAACTACTGGCAGTCGATTGACTCTTAGCTATCTTATCGCTGGCAGTGGCTGTGGGGCCGCTATTGCTTTGTGCAGTGGCCACCACTTTAGGCACAGATAGAAAATCGGACGAATCAGAGGATTGTCTTTCGTAAAACATTTGGGGAATGTCTGAACCGAAATATATTTTTGTGTTTTGAGCAATGGATTCGTATTTCTTTAATTGCAAATACTCTTTCGTGAGCAGCAGTTGGTGTCCTTCAGCCATCTTCTCCTTCGTATAGAACTCCGCGTCGGCCCTCATCTTCTCTCTATTGAAGAACATCTCGTCTTCAATGGTCGACATCTTCTTCAACGACTCCTTTTCCATGATTTTCTGGTCGAACGTGATTTTGGCCACCTGTTGGTTCTTCTCCGCCTCTATTATAGCCTTTTTGCGCTCAGTCTCCGCGTCCTTCTCCACCACTTTCTGGCGCTGAACTGAAATCATTAGTTTTGTCTTTTCCCCTATGAATGGCACACAAAACACAATTATAATTCAGTAAAAGAACGGCTAAAGGGAAAGGGGGTGAACAGGAAAAACAACAGATTTGGGGAGAAATGCAAACAAATCTGATTAGTTCTGGAATTTTAAACCATTTATTAAAATATTTGAATATTTAGACCAAAAGGAGTAAAATGAAGATTGTTGTGGCAGAACAGGTCTATTTGGGTGCGAATATAGATTATATTTTAAATTAAATCATTACTTAAAATCCAGTTTAAGGTAAGAACAGGTCTTATATATAAATCGTAAAAATAAACTCCTTTTTATCATCAAATTCTAAAAAAATTACCCTTTCCCCCAAGGATTTGGAAGAGAAGGTCCAGCCCGGAATACCCCTATAGGCTCTCTTGTTAAAAAGTAAACCCAACCCAAACTCGTCCGGGTTCGGGTTTTATGGGTTTTGGATCTATAAGTCCTGATCCTATTTTGTACACAAAAAACTATAAATTAACGACTTTTTAACAATATTTAACAATTTTTAATGAATTTTAGGTTAAAAATTCATAAATAAGCTAATTTTGAACATGTTTTTACTGTAAAAACGTTTTACATACTGTAGTCAAAAAAGACTTGAAAAAACCCTCCCCGAGACCCCCAGGCTCTCGCGGAAAGATACCCCCGTCCCTAACGTATTTGACCTTCAACATCCCTGCCTTTCCTCCCATTGGGTTTGTAATTGTATTACATTTGACACAATATTTGAGTTAAGCCACCCTTTGGTTATTGACAAAATGCTTACCTTCCATGAGCTCATAGTTACGTCTAATAGTTTCGGGAATCTTAGGTTTGGTAACTCTGACCGCTTGTACTTTAAGTCCGGGCGCGAACTCGTTTAGATCCCGCTGTAGTGCAGTCCTGAGGTTCTCATCGATTTGATCGAACAAATCAATGTAAACCTCTTGTAGTGAATGAATTGAGCAAAACTGGTTCAGTTCGTGATGTACTTTATTGAATATGAGTGCCTTATCGTAATCGGCCGTATAGTTGTGCACAATATCATAGCTGCCCAGTCATTACATTATATAAAAATAAAGTTAACATTAGTTTTGAAAGCAAAACCACATGTTTTATATCAATTACACGGCATATGACTGCAGAATATTGACCACTTCTATGCGGTCGAAGTATATCATAACCCCTCCACTCGTACCACAGGGAACGTTCTTCACCTCATCCGTCTGAAGAGTCACCTGAATTGACCTGAAAGTCGTCAGAAACGGGATCATCATATGAAAGCCCGGCTGCGATGTCGAGTCCAGTAGCGCACCGCCCCTGTAGTATACGCCCACATATCCTAAACAAAGTTAGAATTAAATATAAATCTTTTGATTTAACAAAAAATACGATAAGAAAAACATGACTACCGGTTGTCTTGGGTTTAGTGTTAATCTACAAAAACTCTAATCAAACGGACTCTACATTTAAATACTGTATTTAATAATTGTATGCAAACTAAGAAATAGTTTATTAAATAACAGAACTATAGTTAACACTTATAAGTGTTAATTGAACTCAATTTATGGCTTAATTACTGTATTATCAAAGCATGTCATCAGAAAAATAAAATAAAATACAAATCACTTATTAATTATAAAACAAAACAAAAATAAATAAAAAAAACAATCAGAAAATTACCTAAAAATATGAGAAAACGTTAATTAAAACTAAAATTAGTGTAAAATTAATTAATAATAATAATTGAATGCAAACCCTCTTCTATCTTATGAATGGCTGAATTAAAGGACACAACCAATAGGCCAAAGGCTATACCGGCGCTTATCAACACATTAGACTCTAATGGCATTGAATTAAAGTAAATGTTTTAATAAATACTATTAAATAATAAGTAATTAAAAATTAATTATAGCCTAAGAGACAGAGATATGTGTCCATTAAGTCCGATATCAATAGAAATGTTTGTCTCATTTATTCAAAATCACAATTCGTTGCAACAGTTCTGGCGATACAGACATACCTCAGCCAAACATTAGTTCACATGAATTCATGAATAATTAGATTTTTATTATTTTATTAAAACAAATAATTTTTAGTTTATTTATTGTCTTTAAATTTTGTTTATAAATTTAATTATATATTTGTCCAAGTTACAATCTCTGTCATTTTCCTTATTTAGGTTTTACTGTATGTTTTTAATGGGAAATTCATAAATACTGTTACACCGCTTCTACTTATTTGACCCAATGATGGAAGTATTGGTCAATCGATTGCTTTTTCCCATTCATTGGTTGCAAAAGTTGTGAATTATTTTATACGCTATTTATGTACTGATTATAGGATATCAACAAAAACTTTTTGTTTGTGTTTATTGTCTGCAAAAAGTGATTTAATTGTGATTTGTTTTAATTGAAATCAAACAAAAACAATGGATAACTCAAACAAAACAAATGAATTTAAATGTTTTGTTGAGTTTAATGACACGGAATATACAGTTATTATCGATAATTGTAGTGAAGAGTGGATTAAATTGAATGCAATTAATAGTAAAATATCGCAAATAATCGGTTCTGAAATCAGTTTAAACACCCATTCATTTGAGGTAAACAACTGTTGAATAGTTTTGTTTAAATATATCGTTGTTTTAGTCTATTATTTAATAATAACTCAAATGTTTTAATTGATTTAATTATAGGTTTTATACGAAACTACAAAACGTGTTATAAATAAGAAGTTTAAGAGAAAAATAAGAAACGGATCGCGAATTAGGGTTTTGAACACTAATCACAATAACAGCAATGCTTTGAATACAACAAATAATTCAATTGCTATTCGTTTGGATAATAAACACGAATTAAAGGACTCTTTAATGAATAAATCAATTAAATTAAAACCGAAACAACAAATACAAGAAATGAATTACAGGTTTCTCGAATCGGTTGACAAATCAACAGTTGATTCGACAATCGATTGGACAGTCGTTTCACAACAAATGCAATCTTTTGGTTACAATCAGTTCAATGAAAATGAGTCCAAAGAACTGATGAATGAATTGACGGAAAAGTATATTAAAATATTAGTCGAGAATCAAAAGATAGGTTTAGCGAAGAATTACTGGAAATTATTTGATATCTTGAATACAATGGACTTAAAGCCGATTATCGGCGCAGAAAAGTATAATTTTGTCAGCGATTTAAGGGTTGAACTATTGATTAATACAGAAAAGATTCAAAATAAAAGTTCGGCAAAACAGAAGTCAAAACAGAAAGCATTGAATGTAATACAGGATTCAAATAAAGGACAAACTCTTGGGAAACAATCTTTTGGACAGAAATTGGGAAAAGTTTTTAATACAAATGTTGATAATAATAGTCAACAAATTAGTGGCAAAACTGAATTAAGTCCACAAAATTCTGGTCCAAATAAAGTAAACAAAAGGAATTCAAGAAGAAGTAGTGATAATAGTATTAAAACTGATTTGCATTCAAATCTACATAAAAGTCACACCAAAATCAAGAAAAAAGAAAAATTAGATTCAAATGCTGTCAATAACTCAAAACCGATTAATTCAATAACACATAGAAATGAGTCATATATTGAAGGAATTGATCCAAAAGTGAAACAGAGATTTCGTCCCAATTATGAAATAAATAAAAATCGATTTAAATGTTTTGTTGAAGTGTTTGACAATAAATATAATTTTGTTTGCGATAATTGTAATAATGGAAGCAAATTAAGAGAAATTATTACAACTGGATTACAACAGAGGAGTGGACTGTTTATCAGTCATATGAATGCTTATGCGACCCATTTGTTTGAAGTAATTGTTGTTTTTTTAAATTTTTACTAATATCTGAAATTCAGTCATCACTTTCTATTTGCCTCTAATTCTAGATTTTTGACGAAAAGACCCAAAGTTTCAAAAAGCACTCGTTTAAGAAGTCGGAACACATTAGCGATAAGAATATAAGAATTCGGGTTTCGATTAATCCGGGATTAGAAGAGTTGACTAAAGAAAACAAAGTATTAATCGAAACAATCAAACAATTGACGACTGAATCAAAGTTTGATTGGAATTCTGTGTCACAAATGATGACATCCTTTGGTTTCAAAAGTCTGAATGGAATTGAATTGAAAAGACATTTTCGACAATTAGTTCTAATTTATATTCGAGTTTTGAGAATTTCTAATAACAAATTCATTGCCAATAAGTTTTGGCCACTATTTTCTGTATTTCATAGTTTAGATTTGAAACAGTTATGTAAACCAAAGACTTTTACAAAAATTAGTACCGGTAGACTATTAATAGAAGGACCAGAGGGTAGGGTGATTGACCACAAAAAGATAGAAACAAATAATAATAACAATAATAAACAAAAAAGGGGTCAATTGTTTAATAAAAGAAAAGAAGAAACGAATAATAATAATAACAATAATAATAATCAACAAAAAAAGGATCAAATGTTTAACAAAAGAAAAGAAAAACCAAAATTCGAAAAAATTCCGATCAATTATAAAGAGTTGGAACCGAATAGAAGATACCATTTCTATCGAATGTGTTTCGATAAGAATTTTCAACAATTGATTAAAACTGGTTTTATTGATGAAATGTAAGTTTAGCCGATTTTATTTGAAAACTTAATTCAATTATTGCACAATACAACTGTTGTATTACAATACCCCTTCTCAAAGCCGAGTAAACTTCCCAACAAAAACCCCATTAGAGTCTATTGATTAGACTCTTATCCCCCGGATATTACTGTGGTTTTGATTTGATTTATGTTTATCTTTGATTAATTTTTTCACTTTTTTCCAGTTCTTTAAGAAAAGAACTCATAAACTGTTCGACAATTGAAGAACAGATTAATGTTTTTCGTAATAAAGTTCTATTGAGTGACGAAGATTTGAAGAAAAGGAATGAACTCAAGAGTATATTTGAGACAATATTGATAGAGTCTGGCATTGAATGTGTTCTTCACTTTTTCGGTTCGACCGCTAATTGTGTCGGTTTTTGCAATTCAGACATCGATTTGTTTAT
>JAQFXN010000041.1:0-35962 GCA_034693365.1 Liacarus xylariae | reverse complement strand
AATAATAACCTTAATTTTGAGTTTTGTTTTCATTCTCAGAGGTGACTTGCTTTGACATGACCAAAGCCTTTACTATGCTGTGACATAAAAATCAGTCTGTATAGATATATTTGTAGCAAATATTCATTTGATTGGAATATAACTTATATTTAAATGCTTTCAGCACTTTCTCATTTAGAGTGTAAAGCCATTAGTCCTTAACATCAAATATTCTTTCTTTACATTTATTTATTTCTCTTTACTATCGAATTCTTTTGACTACTAATAGTTTGGCAAATAAGAGGAACTCATAATAACGACAGTTTGTGCGTAGGTCTGTAGGCCTTCGAGGGTCACAACTGAGATAAGGGGAGGTTTACATAGAAAACACATTTGATTTTTTTATGTATTCCTTAAAGTTTTGTTTGATTTATTTGTTTGCTTTACAGGACTTTTAGATTTAAATTTCAATTAAGTTTTTTATATTTACAGTTCTGGACAGAAGAGAATCAGAATATACTTTATTATAAAGAATTAATCAATTAATTAAACAATTTATCAATATTTACCCAAAAACTATTGAGTCGTTGGGAAATATATAACTAAAGTATTGTATTAAACTTTATATTGTTTTCGATTATATGGAAGTGACATTTGCACACATCTTATTAATTGGATTCATATTCTCACATAAATCAAATTAAATGAGCAATAATTTTAAATATCATTTTGAATAATATATTTGAGCCGTTTATCTAACTTATCAGCTCTTAATTTATAGACACAGTCTCTTAAAAACTACTAAATGTCCGAAACTTTTTCAGATATCAAATGATTATTATATAAGAAAAAAGCAGATTATAAATGGCAAACATTATATAAAGTACTGTATTTCGTAAAAATTCAACATTTATTTCAAATGTCAGCCATAAGTGTTGTGAGTCTATAATGTTTTCGGTCTCAATAACTAATATCTTTGAGTTTTAATTAAATATACAGGTATTTGAATTGACTTTCAATTTAAACTAACATAAAGGAATTTTAAAGATAACTAATATAAAAAATAGCCTATTTTTTGTGTGTATAAAATGAAACTTCAAAAAACAAATTTGTTTTGAAACAATTTCTAATCAATGGTATAATGAACTCTTGGAAAATATATATAAGTATTATATTGAGGCAGAGGTAGTCAATGGGGAGGTATAGATGAAATAAGCTCTCTTTCAGAAAGGTCTATTAACTTTTATTTTTATGCACCATACTTCGATTTTCAGGTTGTTCCAAAATTAGTGCAAGAGGTGTACAGTCTATAAAAGCAAACCGTTCTTGAACATTACTATTCGATTCTGTTAATCATTTGATCAGTTTTCTAAATTTGATTTCTTTTTTGAATCAATTAATTTTTTGATAACTATTTTCAAGATGATTCACACTTTATTATAGAATTTAAACTTAAAATTTATTAGTCGAAACAAAAGAAAATAAATATATTTTAGTGAAATATAATTGATTTTAAAATGTTATTATTTGACATAGTAGTTATTTAATTGTAAACTAATTTGGTATAATTTAGTTTATAAATTATATTATATCAATTGGTTTACAAATTACAGTAAATATATTAAAGAATAATTGCATTTCAAAATCAATTGTGAAATATATTATTTTGCTTTGTTTCAGAATTAATGTTAAGTTTAAAGATAAAAATAAAGAATAAAATAATTTTCAAATAGTGATCAACAGATTACTTGATTCAAAAAATGATATGAAATTTTGAAAAAATGTTGAAAAAGATTAGCAGAATCTAATAGTAATGTTCAAGAACGGTGTTGTTTTATAGACTGTACTTTAAATTCTAAGTAAATTTTGTCAATATAAGTCACAACTGTTAATAAAACCAATTATTGTAATTTTCTATATAAATCTGCTAAAATATATCATATTGTGCAAGAATTTTGTGAAATTAGCCTGCTAAAAACAGATCAACATCTTTCACCTATCTAGGGGTGGACAAGCTCGGTCATTTTAGAAGGAGTAATGGGGTGTGGTAATATGGTGAAATCCTCCAAGTTCTAGAGGGTTAGGGGTAGGATGAAATAGCGGAAATAAATAGTGATTTTTCGGAAACCGGTATATTTGACCAAAACTTGCTTATTTACTTGCCTCTACTTGATTTTGGTCAAATTTGGGCAAAACCTGCTTTTTCATAAGATAAAATGGTGAAGGTACCCTAAAAAATTTAAAAATAGTAAAAGGATTTTTGTCTAAAATTTTCAAAGTCGAGGATATGTTGCCCATACCAACCTCTTGGCTACCCCTGCATCTATAGTCCATAAAATTTTGAGATAAATTATGGCAAAATACCTATTCTTTCTGACTTTGACATATAGTTTGGTTATCCCTAATATTGAATATAAAATAAGCTAATATTATGAGTTTTTATGTTTTGGAATCGAGACTTAACGTAATGTCAATTTTCAAAATATATATTATAACTTATTATTTATATTATAATTAGATTTTAAGACAAAATTCTTGAATTCAAATAAAAGAATTTATATATTATTTATAAAATTAAATCCGATAATAGACTCATCTTTTAAGTAGACATGAAATGACATATTGAAGTATTACTTCCGCATTGAAGATATTGTTTTTGAAGTTTTTAAAAATTTTGAAATAAATTAATTAATAATTCTTAAATACTTTAACATTAATTTAGTATTAATTTTTCTTTTTTCGGTTCAAAATTTAAATTCTAATGAATAAAAAGTCACATTTTAGCTGAAATTTCAATTATTATGTTATGTTAGATGAGAGTACACAATGACTAGTAATGCAATCAATTCATAATTAATGATTGAATTAACAAATATTTTTTTTAACAATCTTCTAATCTTTATTAAAAAAATCAAATGAAAATTATCGATAAAATCGAAATTATATTTCGAAATAAAAAATTGTGTTCAAAAAACTTCATAGAAATTAGGGTTTCTGTGGAAAAAAGTAGCGAATAATATATAAAAATCACTACAATTTAATAATCGATTGATTTTTTGTTTTAAGATATAAATGACTATAAATTATATGTGATTTCGACGAATAATATAAGAGTCGAGTATTTATTCTTATTTTGAAATTTTATACTCATTTTGAAAATGTATTTTTGTGTTCAATCTTTGAGACAATGTTCTGTCCATTTGTTTATTGTCCGACAGGCGATACAGACCTGGAGTGAGACATACTTCTAACGGATGCCGTCCTCTTGAAAGCCGAACTGCGTCTCACCAAAGGGATCGGTTCGTTCATAGAAGTGACCAAATTGTGAGCCCAAGCAGGGGCTGACCATTCGGGTGGCTTCAAATGTGTAGGATTGGGCACAAAGGGCGGCGCCGGTCGGTAATCGAAGTTTAGTTGAGCTGAAGGTCGTGGAGTCCAATTGGGCGGATGTGCTGTCATTTCCAGATAGGAGGCCAGCCATGGCTGCACTATTTGGGAACGACCCACAGGTGTTTCCGGTGGCGAATCATTACTTGTGTTTGAGTTATTACTGGGCGGTGGGGTCGGAGACATTCGGCTCATTTGCGAGACTTGATTTGAAGCTATAGTTTTGGACCAAAATAAATATCAATTATTTATTTTTGAAGGATTTGAAACAAAAATTTAATAAATTTCTTGAATTTAAAGAATAAATATATTTATAGAAACGATAATATATTATAAAATATATGAAACGGAAAGTTATTCTGTTATTCAATTCATAACTAGTTATACATTATTCAATAGAATTTGAAACCTTTTTTTGAAATTCTAAAAGAAATTTCAATTTTATAAAATACTAAATCTTTTTTTAAGTTATGGATTAATGAATTTTTAGACTACTCTTTGTTAACAATTTCTGTTAATTCAGATTTTGTTATTTTTTCAAATTCTCATTTGATTTTTATCAAACTTCCAAACGAAATAAAATTTTAAGAAAGAAAGATTAGGTTTTAGTTTACAAATATAAAGTCGATAAAGATTTTCTAATCATTAACTTTTAGACTTAAAAATCGCTAACAAATCATGAAAATCATTAAAAATTTATTAAGTCTTGAGGTAATGAATTGTGAAACAAATAGTAGTTTTATAGTAAGAGATGAACAAAAAGATAATACACATCGAAATCTTGCAATTGATTCCTCGAGAGATGCTGTTTTTGCAAAAAAATATTCTATAATCTGATGATTAGTTCATACAATAACTAGTTTTCGGGTGAAAGTGGGAGTAGTATATGAGCTAAAATATACTGTACATTAATATTAACAACAAATATGGGCCGATATTTCCAAAGCAAGATTGCTTTAAAAGCTTGTCTACGTGTGTTTGCTTAGTTGTTTAAGTAATCAATATTTTTAAATTGTTCATGAAGTTAGATTTTAATTTTCCTGTTGCAAGATAGAAATGGAATAGGTTCACCGGAATTAATCTGATTTCAATAATTTTGTCATAAATTGATATGCCACTATGTTATATTGTCATAGCTAAATGCTTAAAAATCAAATAAAATATTTTTCTTAAAATGTCCATGTACTTTAGATAATCATGTACAGAATTAGGAGCAATATATAGTTTAGTATATTTTCATTTTTTTAGAGTTTTACTGAAATACATTACTGACATACACATAGATTTTAATAAATTAATGTTGTTTTTAGTCCCTCTTAATATTGTTGTATTGAAAACATTAATAGTGACAAAGACTGTGAGTTATGCCCCACATATGAATAGTTTTAATTTAACTATTTTAGTCATAAAAGTGTATGACTTAAAAGGAAAATAAAGTTCTGAGTTAAAAGTTGAATAAAAAAAATATTAGTACAGTAAACAACAAACTTGAGATAAATTCAATAGACCTTACTTTTTATTCTATATAATTCAGAGAATTTTCCAAATGCTAAGGGCGCAGTTTAACACCTATATATTTCCCCGGATGCTGATCATGTATTTACCAGTTGTTTTCTGAGTTGAAGATGACTGGACTATATTATTTAGTAAGCATCGCCAAGGTGGGCCGAGTCAGGGGGTATAGAGGGGTATTTTTAGAAAATTTTCTCATAATGCCAGAGAGTATTAAAAATCACAAAATATGGAAAATGCACATGAGGAGTAAGATAAAAATATCACTTTTTGCGCCTTTGGCGCAAAAGACAGGGGGAGGGCATTTTGCAAAATCTCGAACTCAGTGTGGTATTTAGGCTATACCCCTCGCGACCCCTATTATTTAGTTTATTTGGAAATCATAAGTTTATAAATTAAGTGTTATTGTTGAGATGAATTAAATGTACAATTACACTTTAATTACAGGTGTAGCCAAGGTTGGCCGAGTTAGAGGAGTATAAGTGGGGGTATTTTGAGAAAATTTGCTCGACCGAATTTTGCTGTAATAATAACTTAGTTTAGTTTAATTAAACTATAATCAATAAATAGGATGTTCAGGCGTATTATCAAAAATTCTCATAGGTATTGAAGACTTAGATTGTTCTCTGTTAGAAAATGCTAATTTTATTTTTCAAAAATCAAATAACAACTTAACGTCTTATCCAGGTTTTCAGCCTAATAACCCATGTCCAAGTAATAAAACTTGTGTTTATCCACAAATAGTCATATTTTCACTCTATAATTGGTTTTTGTCATCAAAAATTGATTTTTAACAATGTTTCTTAAAAGTTTATATATCCAGGTGTCGACAAACTCGGTCGAGACAGGTGGGGGTGTAGGGTAGGGTGAAATTTTGAGAAGAATGTGGTCAAAACCCAGAACGGGGAGATGACAATGGAATGGGGGAGCAATGTCAAAATTGCTTTAAAAGTCAGAGGGTATTTTGGTTATATCCCCTTGGCTACTCTTGCCTAATTTCAAAATAGTGAACTAAAACATATTCTTTTATAACAAATGTCTAAAGTTTTCACTTCTCATCGAATACTTCAAATGATTTTGATTCGAAACAAAAATATCTAAAAATAATAAAACAGAACAAAATCTAAGAAGAAATAGATTCAGTGAATCCATAATTAACCTTCAATTTTGTTGTTCATTAATAGTTTTATAGCAAAGTCTAAAACAGACTGTATTGTATAGTTTGGAAATAAATTAACCGAAAACTAATAATTTATACCCTATTATAAGAGTTAAACCATAATTTATACGGCTCTAAGACTTTGTCTGTTCTCTAAAGAAAGAACAAACAAAATAGTTTTTTCTCTATTAATGTTATACTATTTCGTTCTCGTATTAAATGAACAAAAAAATGAAAAAAAAATCTCAGAATCTAAGAGAAAGAGAAGAAGAAAAAGAACAATTGAATATACAGTACAAGAGCAACAGTTGTATTACATGAGAGAATAACTTTAATGGACTGAATCGGTAACAAAACTCAAGCAAAAAAATGAGATTCTGTTGGATATAAAAACAACATATTATAGGGAATAAAGTGGAGAACAAAAAAATAATAATAAATATGTTTTCTCCAGTACTTAAAACAAAGCACAAGACTATAATATAAAAACTAAACTTTAAAGCCTATGATTTTAAAAAATAAAATAATATTAAACTCAATATAATATATCATTAAATGTTATTTAATAATAACAATTGATTAGAAGTCTGTCATCACTAATACACTAATACATGGATTTAAGACTTCAATAACGAAATACAGTAGAACTCGTTTATAAAGAACTAAAGAAATTGATTCTAAAATTTCATATATTTTTTGATGGATTTCGTGAAAATAAATTATTTGAATTACAAAGACTACAGTAAATTCCAGATTCTATTGGGTGCGCAAATTGAACTTTTTAAGCTCAATAATTTTCCTATTTGTTTCAGATCATTTAGCTTGGACAATTCTCGAAGTATTATATCACACTTTATATTGAGAAAAAGCATCATGCTTATGCCTGATTATAATTATACACTCAAAGTATTTTTTTAAAACCAAGATTTCATTAAAAGCACTCAAATTCTCTTAAAAGTGTAATAAAAATAAGTTAAAATGAAAGGAGGTTTCGGATTAAGGAATTGGAGGGTTTAACTATTAGAAAGAGGGGGCAAGATGGCATAATTTAACAATAGGAACCATATTTTTATCTCTAATGTTTTTGGAGTTATTAATTTTTAAAAATTTGATTTACTGGTCAATTTGGCCAACAGTCACATTTTAAAAATTCTATTTAACCCCTCCCCCTCCCCCCAATCAAAAAAATTTCAATTTTTTTGTAGCTTACATATAGGGTAAAGTTAATTTTGAGTTTGGAAGTTGGAGAAAGTGATGAAGTAACGAGATATTCTGGTTATTTTATAAATTGCTATCCCCTAACCTATCTATATATGCACTCTCTTCTGCTCTCTTATATGCTCTCAAATATATATGATATTTCGACACAAAACAATTAACCAATTTAAGCAAATAAGACATTTATCCTGACTAATTGGCACATTTTGAAGCCAATGGTAGTATTTTCAAACTCGAATATTGAATGGTTTTTAAGATAAGATGAAATCTCACAATTAATATCCATTCAATATTTGATTTGATTCTATCATATTTTGTGAGAATATTGAAGATATTTTTACATCTCTTGATGATTACAACTATAAGATTTTAACTTTAAATGTTTATTTAGCTATGGATTAACTGTTAGTAACAATGGTTACCTTCTATTATAGAGTAGAGAGCGCTCTCTACATTCATTTTGTCCTTAAGCAGTGCTATTATAGCAAATCTGGCGATATCTTCGGCTGAATTATTGGCCAATTTGTTCCAAATTATTCGATACCAATGAAATAATTGCCGTTTATTATCATTACCGGTGCTATGGTTTTGGTCGACATTTGGTTTCATTTTTTTCTCGCCTTTTGTGTTATCCGTATTAGTACTCGTAGTACTATTACCAGGGGTTGGGTTTATTGAGTTCCGGTTGGGTGTACTCGTCATCGATGCTGAAGAACCTTAAATATATAAAATAATTTATATTTAAAATATTGATTCAATATTTTTATATTCAATTTATTTATTCAAAAAATTTTATAAAATTATTAATACTCTTATAAAGAATTATATAAATTATTGTAAATTATTGTAAAAATATATTTAATTTTTACATTTTATATATCTTCAGTTCTTGATCCAGAAAAGTATATTTAATCAAATTTATTTAAATTGAGTAATATTTTTGACAAATTTGGGTTAAAATATAATTAATGCCTCAAATAATTGGCTTTAATTTAACAGTAAATTCAATTAATAAAAAGAATTATTTGAATATAAAAGTAAGAGTAAAGATGTTTTCACACGAAATAAAGCAATAAATTGCTCGAAAAACATATAAACTATAAAAATAATTCAAATTAAAATTCAAAAGCAATACAAATCAGATGTAAAAGAATGAATGAATAGATTTTACAAAAACTATATAAAAATGATTTTTAAAAAATCACAAGAATTGTGCAAAAAATTTTAGAAAATAATATTTTGCGACAAAAAAAGTTTTCAAAAACAATTGCAAGAATAAAAGACATCAAATCCTATGCTTTTGTGCTGAATGTATACGAAGACCTCGAACTGTAAGGAAACTTCTGAAACATATTTGACATTTGGAGTCAACAGCACTTAAATCAGTACTAATTTCAGTCTTTGTTTCCTGACTTTTGACGCTATGAATAGCTGTGAAGTGAACTTTCATTCCTAAACAACAATAAAACATATTTTTAAAAAAAACATAAACAAAACAAAACATTGAAGTTTTGAAACACAAATTTCTAAACAATAAATACCTCTTTGAGTAACGAAAACACGTTTACAAACAATACAAACATTTGTATTACATATGCTTTGATTTTCAGCCCAATTAATGGCACTAACAATAGGTTTGGATTCGATGGACTCATTGGACTCAATGGTCACTTCATTGACACAATTGTCGTTCACATAATTTAAATGATTATAGTTTTCTGTTTTAAATAAAACATTATTTGAATAATTATTTCTATTATTAGTTATTTTAGTCAATGGTTTGGCTATGATTTGTGGCTTTGGGTTCGGAACTAATGGTTTTGTCAATTGTTTGCGATTTTTTTGCTCCAAATCTTTGATCCTTTGCTTCAAAAACTTATTTCTTTTGATTTTATTCAACAATTGTTTCTCCAAATGAGCCGATTGTGTCTCGAAATCCAATTGATTTTGTTTTAACAACAGTTGTGTTCGCCGTTCAGTCAAAAGCATATAATTGTCACACAATTTGTTTGAATTATTATTAAATAAATTACTGTTTAATTCATTCAAACAATTATTAATCGATTTGTTGTCAATCGATTGGCGTTTCCTTTCGATTGAATCCAACTGTTTGTCGGTTTCGTTGAGCACATGTGTCACACAATTGAGCGCCGATTCAAACAATTGGTGCGAATGTCGTAATTGAATGCTTTGGTCTATCGTTTGCGAGACGTAAGCAATCAATTGATTCAAAGCATTCAATTCAGTCTTATATTTAATCAAAAGTAATCTCTTTTTCATCATATCTTCCCTTCGATTCACTGAACTCTCCATTAGTGTTGAATCAGTTATTAAATCGTTTAAAAGTTAAAACAAATCAATGCCTAAACCACTCCAACAAATGGCGCATAAAATCTCAAAAATTTTGAGTCAAAATATTGTCTATTGTTTTGATTTTCAGTATTGGATTACAGTTTTGTTTATCACTAAAAATAGTTTTGCTGTGCAGTAGAGTTGGATTCAGTTGTTAGACAAAGTTGATGTTGAGCTACACCCAGAGGGTAGTCAGGGGGGAGAATTACCTACTTACCTAAATTTTTCAAAATACTCCCTTTAAGTCGGGGGCAATTTATACATTCGCATTTTTCATATTAGTCTTGTGCTAAATATTACTCCCTATTGAGTTTTGTGCTTTTTCTCAAAATACTCCCTCCCAAACCTCCACTTGTCTCCACTTGGCTATACCTGGTTGCATCCATTCCTCCATTACCCCCAAAAATATGGAATTAATTCTACAAAATATTCAACTAATCTCTAAAAGCAGAATGCGCAAAGGGGGTATAGCCTGAATACTCCTTAGTGATTTTGGCCGAGATGGCTTTAAAAGGTACACCCTTATGCAAATTTGGAGAAAACTACGCAATCGGCGCCGTTTTCAGGTTTTTTTTGACAAATTTGTGAGATCACAGTCCGGAATACCCCATGACTTCTTCAACTTCTAAAAGTTAATTAAATCACAGACTATACCTGTAAGTGCAGGGGGTCTTTGTAAAACTAAAAGTAAAATTACAGTATAATGCTAAGTCTGAATAATAGCTAAATAGTCTAAATAAATTCTGCTGCAAAATTTGCCAAATTTTTAACCATAAAAGAAAACGGCTATCAATATTAAAAATATTATTTAGGGTTGATACATTTACGACGCCCACATTATTAGGAAGATTTTTTACCCCTCCCTTCCCCTTAATCCACATACGTCCTAATTTTAATAATATTAAGATGAGGACATCCACATTTCAAAATTTCCCCCCCCCCCTCACCTCCCATGAAAATCTATTCAAACAGTATAAAAGTTTCAAACTTCACAAATATTAGTTTTAATAAATTATATTCAATATTACTGTTTGCTTTTTAGTATTCAATTAATTTCTACAACAAAACTACGATTAATCGTGATATTAAAATATATAATTTTGAATTTTTACATAATAAATTATAAATGTCCATTTTTTACACAAACACCTCCCCTCATCTGCGTCCACTATAGTCCACTTTTGAACTACCTCTCCCTCCCCTTTATGGACATCGTTAATGTATCGCCCCTTAGCTAAAAAATTACATTAACAATTTACTAATTAAAGAAAACGAATTACATATTATATCTAAAAAATAATTAAGGGCTATTCATTTTGTTATTTTTGTTTTTAATGTTTTTTCTGTATTTCTATAACAATTTTTTATATTATTTAAAATTTTTATAATATTTTAATTTAATGCTAATTATGTTCTGAATCTCTAAATCGATCGATAATTGTCGGAACTTACGAATCGATTACTTTTGAAATAAAGATAAAAGTTTTATATTTAAATATTATTTCAAAATTTAAATTTTTAGTTTATATTTTAAATGTCAAAATAATTTATTGATTTTAGTTCCAATTATGAGATGATTATATAAATTACAATCTCATTCACAGATTTCAAGATATTTAACGATATTTTGGCTAAAATTTTATTGTTTCAGATAAATTTTAAAATATAAACCTCTCCCTGACATTTTGCGCCGCAAACAAAAATTTTCATATTTGGGATTTGTATACACCCTCTTTGGCTTTGTGAGAAAATTTTATACCCACTGACTCCTGTTATAGATTTTAAAATATTACCAAGGGTCTAGAAATAGCTATGGAAAATTCTACAAAAGATTTTTGCGTAACAGGGTGTATGCTGATATCTGTTCATCTAGGGAAACCAGAGATAGTCAGGATTAAAAATTAGAGGGCAGAGGGGTAATTTTTGTTTAAAAGGTTTGTTATAAAATACCAGTTGGTGTAGACTCGATTCGAAATGTATTCTTCTCTGGCCATCTTTGTTTCATAATAAAGTTAACAAGGATTTGGGAGGAGTGAATGCACGAAATTGACTTATGGGTTGGACTCGGGGTGGTATTTAGCATAAATAGTTCAGTAGGAATTTGTCCAATGGAAGAAAAATCAACTGTTGAAGCGGATAGGTCCGGGTCATTATGCTTAATAGACCTGGTTAAGTTGAGGGACTTTGAATAACATACATTTGAAACTATACTTTCATTTATATAATTAATATAATGTTTTTGTTTTTTGGTAGACAAACAAATGTTTTATTGATAGAAAAAAAGACTATAGTTTTAAATATTATGTTTCAATATTTAGACAGTTATTACGAAAATTTTATTTTAGACATAATTTGTCACATTTAAACATATGCATAAAGTCTCTGAGTATTTATAATTTATTTTTAGTCATTTAAATATATAAAACATTTAAAACCAATAAAACAATATATGCAGACAAAGACAGACATAAATACATTTATATCGCATTAGAAAAATAGATTTTCAATTGCATTATATGATTATTTTTTCAGAAAAAATTACAGATAAATAAATGAAAGATTTTTTTTGCCACTGTATTTCACTCATGTTTTTTAATAGGGAAGCCAAAAGACCTCGAAGTTAGGGGGTATAAGGCACTGATAAGAGCCTCTAAATAGGGGGTATAGGGTGGGGTATCTTGCAATCGTCAAATTCTTGTAGAATTTGATTTAAAATAAGAATTTAACAGAATTTGATAAAATTTTGCATGAATTGCAACCTCAAGATTGCTCGTTTGTGCATTACATGATCACATGTGGTATTTTGGTCATTTTTCAGAGACAGGAGGGGGTATTTTGGTCCCCCTATTGAGCATCACTATTTTTTAGCCTTGAGATTCTTTAATATACTTTATGTAAAATATTAATAATGTTATACAAATTCAAACTCTTATTTTTCTACCCAAAGACAGATTCATTTGTTGAAATATAAAAACATATTTTCGCACTAAAACAATTGGGTAATAATGATAGAAAAATGTCCAGAATAAATTAATTCTGAAAACAAAATATTTCGCCTACAATTTCATCATTACATTTGATAAAAAATATTAATTTATTTAATATACTGTTTATATGACAGATAGACAAACACTTCTATAGACAGATATAAGAAGAAATTTTAATTAAAAACAAAAATAAATGTCAAAACGTATTACATAAAGAAAAATAATGAGAAATAAATTCACTAAAACTAAATTAAAGAATAGGGAAGAGAAATAATTGATTCGTCTGTTCCACTGAACTAAATATACTAATAGACAATATTGTTAATAGTCTTTATTGATTTATTATTTATATGATTAGCTGTGAATATATTCTTGATATAAAATGTTTGAATTAAACAATTTGATTAATTAAAAGCTAAATAAGATCTAATATACATAATAATTATTACAATAAAATAATAATAACTTAATTATAATATGTTAGAAGAATAAAAGAATTTCTGGTATTTTCTGTAGAACTATAGCAATAAAAGAATAAAAGCAAACACTTATCTATGTTTGATCAAAGGTCTTATTGATATTGGCTCACAAGTGTCTGCATATGACTTCATTTATAAGGATATCATGTATTTTATATAACTTTTGGTTATAAACTTGGCTTATATACAAAATATAATAACAATTGTATCCATTCTTCTATCAAAAAGATTACTGAATTACAAACTATTCTATAAACTGGACATAGAGTTGTAGATTATATACAGAATACAAATTTTATTACTCTTTATCTCATATAAAAAAATAAATAAAATATTTACTCATTAAAGATATTAAGAATAGATATTGATTACAAATATCTTTTTTCAGTGAAAAACCTATTTTACAATTAATGGAATCGCATATACTTTTTTATATTGTATGAGATTTCAATGATATTCTTTATTATCATTAGAGTCATTAAAAATGAATGCTTATTTCACAATATTTTTTTCATAATCTAACATTGCTATTTTTTATAGTTTTAGTTCCGTTTTATTTACATACAGTTTGTATAATATCTTGAGATATACTTATATAAACTTTAAACTTGAACTTAGAATTGAATGATTAATGAATGGCATGTGTGCTAATAATTTATCTTTTAAGTAGACTTGGAATATAAACAGATATAATCTGTTAAAAAATTATATAATTTATAAAAAGAAATTTTCAGCGCATAATAATTCACTTTTATTATAATAAAGATATAAAAGAAAATTATATAATCAAAAAAATTTAACACATTATTCTTGGGTTTCACTCATTTCCTAATGTAATAGAATAATAGTGTTTGGCCACTAACCAGAATCACCTCAGTTTCGCAATAGACCTACTGCTACAGTAACAGTGCATAAGAGATAGAGTGCATTGAGAACTACTGTAACAATGAAATCGACTTTTATTAATCACAAACCATGAGTTATAATCAAAGAGTGTGTAATCCCTGTGCGTTCTTTGGGTTAACACAATTATTATATAACTAAAACTTTTTTGATAAGTTGGCGCATATATAAGTCAACACAGAGTTTGTTTTAAAATACATTTTTGATTATTTTCTAATAAATCAAACAATAAATCTGATTGAATAGAAAACATCAAACGATAAATATTTAAATTTAGAAAAATATATCGAAAAAATAAAAATAAATATCAAAAAAAATGTTAAAAAGATATTAGGCATCGGAATATTTTCAAATACTCACACGAGGCTTCATCATAGATGACAACTTCGGGCGATTGGGAGTTGTCGGCCATGTCTTGTTCCCCGTCATTCATATTAATACTAGTGATTCCTAATTCCTCTTCCTGTTGCTGTTGCCTCCTCAGTGCCACCTGTGCCGCCATGATTCTTTTGCGCTCATCAGTCAGATTGCATTTAACACAGTGACAGTCCCTCCAGGGGCAAAATCTTTTATGGTCTGTCATTTGCAAGGAATAAAATATTTTAGAGATAATAACAATATATTGAGACAAGAATTTAATAAAAACTTTTCCAATTCACTGAATTTTCTGAATATTTTAAATAATTTCTTATTATGTAATATACTTCCTCTTCTTTAGAATATCTTATGTTATTTTTAAACAATGTTTCGATACCTCATTTTTGAAAATATAGTTTGATCTCTTTTCTTCTTAATTTTAAAAAATTTTCCTAGGAAAATACATCAAGGGTAGCCAAGGTCGACCGAGTCATGGGGAGTATAGGTGCGAGTATATTGGGAAAATTTTCTCAAAAAGTTAGAAGGGTATTCAAAATTTTAAAATATGGAAAATGCAAAAAGGGAGTAAGGTAAAAACACAATTTTTTGCAGGGGGTATTTTGCAAAATCTCAAAATTAGAGGTATTTAGGCTATACACCCTTTGAAATACATGTAACTCCTATACTTTCATTTATATAATTAATATAATGTTTTTACCTCAAGTTCAAAATTCATTTGAAATTTGAGTTTGAAACCTAGTCGTATTTTACCTATCTATGTTAATTTTAAATTTTTGACTATTAAATTAGAACTAGAACTTATGAAATGTGTTCAAAAGAAACGATGAAATAAAAAAGACGGAGTATATTATCTGTATTATTTTTTTGTCTGCTCATCCCTTGGAATTCACTGCTAGTTTTACTTTTGTGATACAGTTTTTCTCAATTTTATTATTTATTATATGACTGTTTCCTATATTCAGAGGTTTCCTATAAGCTTGTCTAAACAACAAACGCAATAGTGTTACTACACATATGCGTACGATTTTATGGAGAGAACAATTATAATGTCTAAAGCAATCAATAGTGATATAAAATATCAAATCCATAGATTGGGAAAATGAAAGAAATTGAACATAATTTCTATTAACAGATAATTTTACTTTTTTTTATTATTAGAAATGAAATATTGCTTTATTATGATTTAATTAGTTAATATAATTAATGAAAGACATTATATAATTAAAATAATTGAAGGAAACTTGTTTTTAATATAGGATTGAAAGCAATTATTTTCCAAAACAGTTGATATTTTTCAATGAGCCGTAAAACAATCGTACGATTATAATACAAAATTTTGTACCCTGTAACATAAAACTATTGCATCAAAATAAAACACAAGGCTATAGGAAAGGGCTGCCTATATTAAACATCGTTTTTAACTTTAATCAAAGTTTTAGAGTATATTTATTTTTTTCACTTTTCCTCATTGATGTAACTGTTCTTATGAAAGATTCATTTGTTGAGAGACAGGAAAATTTTGTTTTAAGATTTCTAAACATACTTTATCTCATGTGAAAATATTGATACTGTTTCCTATGGGAGTAAATCGACTGAAAAATCATTTGAAAAGTGCAGAATAGTTTTTAGTTTTTAACATACATTTAATTTGGCTTAAAATATATTTAAATATATTATTAATTAATTCAATCGATCGCTAAAATAAAGAAAAAAAATTAGCGATAAATCCCATTAAATTTCTGATGAGCTGAAAATATGAGTCTACATTAAATTAAATTAAACTTATGTTTAACTTTTATTCATTAAAAAAAATCATTTAATTTTTTATTTTATCGAATCTAGAAATCCCTTTTCTGAACTCTTTTATATATCTTATTAACTGAAAACTATTAAATGAATAATTTTGCAGAAAATTTAATTTCAAATCCATTAGAAAAACTCAATGAAACTCGCAATTAATTAAATTTAATTTGTTTGGCACTTAAATTCATAGAGAAAAAGAAGATTTAGTCAATTAATTGAATGAATTAATTTTGTTCACTACTGTATGTTATATTTCATTAATATTTAATATATTCGATGAATGCATTGATTGAAATAGAAATAATCGATTGATAATTGTTAGATAGTATTGGATAGAATAGATTGGACTTACTCTTGACGGGAACGTGAACGCCATGATTGCGGCATTTGGAGCACTTGGGGTTTCGGGTGCCGCCAACTGTCGACTGAACAAAACCATTTCTAGAACACGGATCCAGACATTGCTCATTGTTTAGGCCATTATTACAAGAAGTGGGTGTAGATGTCATCGATATAGAAGAAATCAATTGTCTATTAGCAGTGGGTTTAGGGTCAGATACCGGTGTATTCTGTTGAACAGATGCCATACTCTCTGAGGTAGGCGTCGAACTGATATCTCGACCGCGAAGTGTCTCAAATAATTTCATTTAATTAAGACAATTAAACAGTTTTACAATTATATTGCTTTCAACTTCTTTTTCTTGAAGTTTAAATGTTTCAAAAAAGAGAATCAAATGAAAAATACTGTTTCAGTTGTTTTTCAAATGACAGAATAGATGGTTGAGTTGCACACAATTGCCTAATAAATCAAAAGCGAATTTTATTATTTATTATTCAAATCGATTAAAATAAAGATATATATTATTTATCACTTTTTAGAATAATTATTTTATGTCTAATTAAGTCATAAGTCTTAGTCAATGTTTTATTTTGTGGAATGGATTTTAAATATTCTCTCAGAATATTTGTTAGAATAGAACTTGATGTAAAAATATAATGGCAAAGATTTTTTCAATTATCTTATGAAAGAAGTGTTGGACCAAAAGCTACAATTGTATCGAAATAATATATTTTAATAAAAAATATATTAAATATAACTGTATTTATAGCAACACATTATGTATGATATAATGGATACGAAGGATACATTTTAGTATATAATTTATATCTTGAGATAAGATAAATATATACAAAACCAGCAGAATTTTTTATATGTTTAAATATATATTTTTTTATCGTACTGTAAGATAAGCTCTTCTTATATACTTTTATAAAGTATAGAATATTTCGAAAGTTTTATATATTATTTTATATTTAATGAAGTGTTGTGAACAATATATTGAGTTGTATTCCGAATAAAGTACTTGATTTCAATTCAATGGCAAAAAAGTGCTGATCAAAGCATAATTTGAATGGAAATATAGTTGAGATAATAATAATATAATATAAACGCATTTTAATCTATGTTTTCAATATCAATATTACTGTATATAACTGTACACTATTTTAGTTAATATTAATATAATATCTCAAAACATATTCTTAAGCAACAGTTTTATATATAATAGTGAAGTGAAGTTAAGGCAACAGTTTTCATACGAGAGTACACTTTACAGTATATAATGCATTTGAAAATATCATATATAGTAGTATTAGTTGTAGAGATCAGACAATATATGGTTCTGAATCCCACTCCTCTCTTCTCTGTCTATCAAATAGATTTTGAAAAGTCTCTCCAAACAAAACAGAACTCTATGTTCTTTACTATATATTATTCTGTTATATATTAAATGTATTTCTCATTTTCTATAATAAGTCTCTCTCGATGTTCAATGTCAGCGCCGTATACTTAATAATGTTAACACCAGTCCCTTCCTGGTTCGATGGCACACACGCATACACCAAATGCTCAGACACTCTTTTATCCATATAAAACAATTTACTGATACAGTCAAATCTGCTTAACAAGAATATTCTGGTAAAGCACTCATTCTATTCGCGATATATAAAGCTCTTATAACTAGACTTTATGTCATTCATATTCATAAATCACAAGATATTTAAGACTTATTTAATCAAAGATTATTCGCTTTGCAAAAGTCCTGTTTATCTATATTGTGCTCAAAGTATTAATTGTGAGAAAAAATAAAAAATAAAATTTAATGCGAAATATAAATGTTTTCATAAAAATTATAATAAAGTTCTTCTTTTGGCAAAGAATTTTAAAAAAGAGTTTCTACTGTAAGGAAATGTGTCGTCTGTGGCGTGTATTTGGAGAGAGATATACGGAATAGAAACAGCACAGTCTTATTATGGCTATGAAAGCGCCGTAAATGTAGAACAGGTTGCTATGATACTGTGCTTTCAAAGCCAGTTTTCAGAAAAAGAATTGGAGAGAGAGAGAGAGAGAGAGAGAGAGAGAGAGAGAGCCGATAGAGTGTTAGAGTGAATGAGACCGAAGTTAGAAAGTAGAATAAAGACAGTTATATAAAAGAATTATAGATATAAATTGTATGTTGGCTTATATTTTATGTTGTATTCAGTGATCATAAAAAAATTCAAATACATATAAAAACAATTTTCCCTTCTTTTGACGACAGATGTACTGATTGTCAAATATTTCATTTATGCTCTCTCTCTCTCTCTCTCTCTCTCTCTCTCTCTCTCTCTCTCTCTCTCTCTCTCCCCTTCTGTTTTATATAATAAATATAATGTTTTATAGATATGATAATAGAAAAGGACTAAACTTTTTACTGAAGATAATAATTAGTTTCACTTTCAATATGAGTGACTGAAGGGTACAAAATGCAAAGTTTATTGAATTTTCGAGTTAGACTTTTCGATTATATATTGTATAATTAATATACAAGTACTAAATGTACTGATACAAAATGTAAATTTCCCTTAGATTAGACAAGAAATGATTTAAGTCTTTAGATATTCAGTATTCAAAAAAATCGATTCATTATTAAATCAGAATTCATTTACTTTTTTTAAATTATAACAAGAAGTAAAGATTATTAAAATTTTCTCCCACTTTAACTATAATTTTGTGAAATATTTAAAACAAAAAATTTATAAAAGCTTAATCATCTTATAATTATAATAATTCAAAACTAAATTTTACTTTAATAAATTAATTGACAAAATAATGTACAAAAACTTGAAAATAAAGTAGCATTGTCTATTTTAACAGTGAAATTGCAGCAATAGAAAAAAGTTTTTATAGTTCAATTTTATTAAAACCTGACATAACTAGAGAAGTAATTTAAATGTTTCACAAACCTAATCATATTAAACGTCTAATCATTTGCAATAAATAATCACTAATTTTGTGCTGTAATTATAGAGTGAAAGTAACGTAATTTCAACGCTTAAACAATAAATTAGCCTTTTGTAGAGGTATCAAGATTTTTAGCTAAATATGCATGTTTCAAAAAGAAAAGAGAATATATTAAGATAAGAAAACCAATTCAGGTGTTGAAGAATTGTATACTTAATGATCACATTGCTAAATTTAATATGATATCTTTAAATAAAATACTTAATTAAAATTTTCAGAGCAATAGTTATCTATAAGAATACAGTAGGGCTACATTTCTCAATGTAATCTTACAAATTCTATAGTAAGCTCTTTGATAATAAAGAGATTGTTGCTTCTATGCATGAATTTCTCCATTTCTCCTTATTAAAAATTAGATCCTTGCCTATATTCATATGCAATTATTAAAATGTAGAGATACTAGATACTGATGTGATGTTGTTATGCTTAATACTTAGCTAAAGGATAGGAAATTTTATTATGATAAAAAAATTTGAATAAATACTATCAATGATATTCAATTATCTAATAATGCGATTTTATAAAAAATAATTTTTAAATAGTGTATATAATAATAACGTTCATAATATTGATAATACATGTATATTTTTTGTTTCTTGTTACAGTATTTAACTGCGGTAGAGGTAATATTAGTTGAAAGTAAAGGCAAAGAATTAGCTATTCTTTTAGAATCAGCATCGGAACACAGTCCATCGGAGTATCATAAGCCCTCTGTCATAGGAAAAGCATTATTCTCATTCCATAGATAAAGCATTAACACTCTCTCTGTTGGAAAAATATTAGCAAAGCGGGAGACAGACATAAGACAATTTAATCTATTGCCCCAATTCCTAAAGAAGTTACTAAAATCCACGTTATTTGAAAATTATCAAAATATCCATATAAGTTTTGATAAAAATTTGACTTTACTCGCTATTTCGCCAAAAATAAAGTTTTTAACAAAAGAATTCTTAAATTACTTCGAGGTATTTCTTCAAAATAACATAATTTATAGAACCAATGAATTTATCTTTTCACCCCTTTAACTCTTTTCAATCACATCTAATTTTATTAAACAAATTTCATTCAATTATATTTTGAACCGAATATTAAAATCATATTTGCAAGAATTTATCAGTATTTAGTATATTTTCACAGAATTTTATTTGATATATTGAATTATTTCTAAAAAGATATCGAAATTTCTCCATGTGTTCTTATAAGAGTGCTGATAAAAGAATACTGCTTAACAATTAATTTTTTTGTTAAATGTACTCACAAGTCAGATCTATACTTTAGGCGTATATGTTTTGACGGTGTATACAAAAGTGAAGCTATGTAAACTTTTCAAAAATAAGATTCAATTCTTGAATTTTACCATGCTAATCGTTATATAGATATTTTTAAATTTTTATTAAACCTGAAGTTCTTTTAAATTCTCATTGTAATTTTTTTTATAAAATAAGTGTTTTACATAACTACTTTTGACACTGTGCACAGACACGTAATCAATTCCATGTTGAACTGCTGAGAAGATACTAGTCTTAATATTAGTCAATCTTTTAATCCTCAAGTTAATGTCCTTAGTTTTTATTCATTGCCGATCATTGGTTAATTTAAATAGATTAGCAATAAATTAGATTAAACGTACTCCTTTTGTATATTCTCACATGACTCCCCTTCTTCTACCACTAGCTAGTAACTTACTTTTAGAATGTCCCCCTATGGATAAAAATCTATAATCTTAAGGGTTAAAAGAATAATAACTATTTAGATAAGCACCTTCCCAGCAGTTTACCATGGATTTGATTGTTTGTGAGTACAGTGAGGTATAGAACGAATACATTTGTACGGATAATTTATCAATCCATAATTTCAGAATCCATCTGTACTATTCATAAGCATTAAGCTATGGCATACTAATGAGGTCGATTCTGATTTGACGGAAGACAGTTACATATAATAAATATATCTACAGTTAAGAGTAAACCTAATCGAAAGTTTTGTCGAGTCAGTCAAGAATCGTAAGTCAAAACAGCTTATCTTACATTACAGTCCATATGAAATACACTATGCAGTGAAGTCTAACATATTCTCGCCTCTCGCTTAGGTTTACTCTTAACTGCATATTTTTTCTCTTTTTCTCAAATTCTAAATATTAAAATCTCAAAATATTAATAATGATTACATTTAACCCAATTCTCTAAAAATCTTAAAATTCTACTCTTATTTTCTATTTTCGTTTAAGAATAGTGAAAATTTCAAATATCCTCGTGATTGATTGATCCAAAGAACCGGGATGAATTAGAATAATTTTGAAATTATAATAATTTAGTATAATTAAACTCAACTGGTTAATTAATAGATGCCGCACATTATTGAATAGTTAGATACAGTACGTGCCTATATTTTTGAACCGATTCCAAGAATATAAATACTTAGTGGCCTTGGACTTTCTTTTAATGACAGATTTATAATCATATAAACTAAAGTTCAAACTGGATTTAAAATTCAATCTTCTAAAAAACTAAAGCAATATCTAACGATTAACATGTGAATAATTAATCAATGATAAGTTCAATTGCGTTTTTTACTTGTGATATATTTATTAATGTACCCATATTAATTATAGGAGGTAATACAGGAAGTCCTTCAAATGAATGAATATAAGAGAGTTAGGTTAGATTTTTTTAGACAAATTTTAGCCTAAGTTTGCCTAAATTTACACCTCTCTTTCAGCTTGATGAATTTCATTGCTCATTCTTATTTTAAAGAACTTTTATGTGGAATTGTCTAATAACTTATAAGACCAAGTTGCAAGAAGGTGGACACTATTGCAGTCACACACACATCCATTTTAAATAAATCATAAAAGATAAAAAAGGTTACCAATTATTAAAAACTAATGGAAATTTACTTTTAGATTTAAAACACGTTGCTTGATTTCGAGATCATAGTTAAATAGAATTCGATAAGACATTATATATGTATCAAAATTTACATTACCTTTACTTTTTGCGATAATTATGAAATAAGAATTATGTAATTCGTTGAGCGATTATATAATACTTTAAAATCGAAAATAATATGAATATATAATACTTTTCTTTTCCGCTGTTATTAATTGAATATAAAAAAGAACTAAAACAAAAAACAAAGTAGTAATTAATTTAAAACTAAAATTAGCACAATTACAATAATTAAAATAAGTCGATAAAAAACGTCTGCGAATATAAAGAAAGTTAAACTTTTGGTTTTAAAGGAATTAAATCTAATAGACTATCATTAGAACTAAAAAGAATAGTTTCAAATTTTAAATTAAAATTATAATAAAGGAAGAAAAAAAAGTTTATAAAATATATTTTTCTTATATTACTTTAATATTATTAGAGGAAAAAACTATATTATGGTTTATAAGTCACACTATTATATTCTGCAAATTCAGCGAATAACAAGTTCATTTAAATAAAATAATTCTTTAGATTCATTGCAAAAGTCTATCGAAGAATATTACTTAATATTCAAAGAATCGATTATTTAACAAATGCACAAACTTTAACATATTGTCTAAAAAAACTTTTTATTTCTAATAATTATTTCTAATATATTATAATTATAAGCATTATTTAAAAAATTACTGATACGAGACATACAAAGGCACAGAGACATATTAAATTAATATCATTTGTATTAAATATAAAAAGTGGTGATAAAAAACTTATACATATTTCATTAGGCAGACTGAGGAACTGATAATTTCTAAGCTTCAGTCTAATGAACAATATTATAGTTAATGTCAACAGAATTTTTATTTCTTTTTTTGAATATCAAGACATTAGAATAATGAATGCAAATATTTATATATTTAGAGATACAATGAGAAAAAGTTTTATTATTATTTTTTATGCTTACGATTGCTGTTTAGCTTTCATTTTTATTTCTGATAACATATTATATTAAATTAGTTATAATGTTATTGAAATGAAGCGTTAGTTTTATTGATTAAATATTGATAATAATTATTAGTATTCTATTATTTATGCTATTCATTGCAATTCTGTTATAGTTATACAGTATTGGGTATAACTTATAACTAATACACAAATATTGAAACTGTTTTATTGATAAATATTTTTTAGATAAGTGTTTATGAATTAAATTGATTTTTTAAGTGTTTTATTAAATTAATTATCGATTTTAGAGGTATTTATATTTAATGAATTGATTTTCTTGAATAAATTGTTTGATTTTGTTCTGATAATTTTTTTGTTCAATCGTTTAATATTCTAAAAGCTCCAATTTCTCCCCTCTCCTCACACACACAGATATGATACAACACTTTTAGCCAGTCTTATGACATTCAAGAGATAAATATCGAAGGGGTTATCAACAGCTAAACGATTGTAAAGGCCAGGTATGCAAGATTGCAGCTTTAATGAAGTTATTGGTTATTGAGTTACTTATAGGATATAAGAGGAGCACTTTGTGCCAAAATTTCACTTTTAATTTCAGGGGCATTGGCAGGTATAAAATGGCTGATTCAAACAGCGACTTATTTTAACATGGCTGATTTCACAATGCTTAAAGTAACAATTTTTGCATTATATGAATTGTTTTAAGAAAGTAACATAGAATGTGGTTTAATTTAACAGAATTTGCACAGAATATGATAATTCCACACAAATTGTATAGAATTTGACAAAATATGACAGAATTTAGGTAGAATTTACAGAATATTCTAAGTTTTAATATAAAAATTGCGACATCTAATGTCTATTTTTGACTAAATCTGAAATATAATACTATGGCAGAGGATATAAAACTACATCTAAAACAAATCATCAAGGTAGCGGTGGGCATATTTGTTATAAACTGTAAGTGCATTAGAATATTTTACAAAACTTCAAGATTTGATTGATATTATATTAATATTTGTGTTAATTTTTTTTAGATTTTTATTCAATATGTTCTTTAATATTGGCCCTGAGCCTCAACTATCGATTTTCAATAAGACATAAATCATATAATAAGCCTTAAAGACAACTGTTTTGCCGGACGAGCTATAGCTTTATAATAAGCCTTTATTATTTAATTGTGAAATTATTTTCCAGAAGTTGTATAAAAACATGTTTTCACATTTGAATATTTCCACTGAAATTAGAATTTTGAAACTCATTCATAAAGTTTATTCAGTATTTATTAATTTCTAAATAAACATCCACTAATAGTAAAACAGCCAATTAATTACAACTTTTCAATTCAATAGAACTTCTATTAATGGCAATGAAATCCTATATTATATAAAATAAAAGGCGAATAAAAAAGTGATAAAAAGTTTTTATTCTTAGTATTGAGGGGCTCAGGCGCTAATGAAAATTTGCAGTTTTTTAATTTTAATCCATAAATATGACTAAAATAAATAATCGAAAATCTAGATGACAAATTCTGATTGTTAAATTCTGTAACATTATATAACTTTTAGGACTTCCACCAAATCTTCTAGAATCAATTAGCCCCACAATATATATATCGTTGGAATACTTATTCAATAGCGAGTAAATTGCGAGAAAAAGTATTCCTCTGCGGTGGTGATACTCACGGTATTGGTCAGACCTGTGTTATATACCGGTGGATTTGTTGCGCAATAAGCTTCCAATGATATATATACCATATATACAGTGCTGAACAAAAGTTATACCCCATAAGCTAAATATAGATAACCTGTCCTTCTATACCCAATGCTTCTTCCATAAGAAAATGGCGTCTCCAATTTTATTTTTTGGGTAAACTCACGTTCGATAAAGAAGATTATCCTAACTATGGTTGCGAATTTCCATTTTTTTAGGTGCGTTAAAATAAATAAAACTTAACTATTAAATTTTAACAATTGAGACAAAATCGTATGTGCTAATTCGATTGATCCTTGTTTACAGATCGAAAACCAAATATATTTTGAGATCTATGTCGTATTAATAGAAACATGAGACAAATCTATCTAAAATGCAATAAACTTAAATCTTTCAAATTTGCGAAATACCGATTGCAAAATACCCTCCCCTGGACCCTCTTTCCCAAAATTTTTAACGTCATAGCCAGGAATAGCTCACCCTGAAATTTTTCCTTTGCTCATCCTTGGTCAAAAGCAAAAACTATTTTAATTAATAAATAAGTTTTTTAAAAAAGATTTTAAAGGAATTTTGATTTTGAACTATCGGTCGTCAAATATGCCTGATATTCTGTTAGCAATTATTAATTGATGTCAGGAATATCTCAAATTGTATTGAAAATAATAAATGTGCAAACGAATGTTCAAATCAGAATCGACCTCATTAGTAAGCTATAGCTTAATGCTTATGACTAGCACAGGTCGAATCTGATTTGATCATTTTGTTCCACAATTATTGAAAATTATAAATAAGGTATAGTTTTATATTATAAACTTATGATATCATAGCAATAATTTCATTTTAATTTTCAGATATGATCACTTATATTAGTTTTAACATGTTTAAGACTTGGCCAATTTTGATTGAAATTTAAAATATCGAATTAAAATTCTATCTTGAAAATTCTTCTAGTTTTAGACTTTATTTAGTAGAATTTTGTCTAGTTTATTATCAATAAGTTTGTTGGAAAACTTGATTGTGCAAGACAAATCACTAATTAATTAAGATAATTAACTTCTATTGAGAAATAGTAATATAAATAATACACAAAAGGATTAAATTCTGATTTCAATGATTTTGCGGAAGTCATAAGAAACAAAGTTGTCTACTATTCGAGACATGAGCTAAACATCTGCTAAAAATTATTGGCCAGGGTTTGTATAACATCACATCGAATCCAGCGAATAGAGTATTTGTAAAGATTTGTGCAATGAATTTAAGTATACTATCGATCGAATATCCCATATCTCGGCTCACATTGAAGTTTAGCACAGAATTGAATCTAATCTCCACTTCCAGTCTATTTATCTGAATATAACGTCTAGTAATTAACATAAATTAAATAAACTTTTAAAGCTATTAAAAATTTTGTACTAAAGACTCGTCAAATAAATGCTCAAAACTCCTCTACAGAAAAGTCTCTAATTTTATTAATACATTTAGGATCACATAAATAATGGTTAGTTTCGGAAAACACATTCTTCAGATTCATTATTGGATACAATTCAGACCAATCAGATTCCAGACTTTTGGTGTGCATTCAGTTCTTTATTAATTTCTAAGAGGGACAGGGAATATTCTGGACGCTAACGAATCGTAAATATAAATCTAAAGGGAAAAGATAGTAATTATATTGAGATATACTGTGGTTTCAAAACATGAATTGTTTTATATAAATAATTTTTGTCCAATAAATATCTAAATCGTATAAAAATTAGAAATAATAAAATCACTCTTTGCACACAATTATGAATGAGATATAGCAATGATTGTATACTTCGACATTCAATATAAGACGAAGTGATTATCGCAATAACTAGTGTTTGATTGACAAACAATTATTATATGGTATTCATGTGATGTGTGAAGAAATGGATTTTCGAATAACACAATTGGCTAACTATTACAGTTCGCACTGAACAGAGTACTACTGCATTACCGCACAGACTACACTCTATATCTTTTAGAGTGAACGGCTCGGTTCCAAGGAATTCATTCAATATAACCGAAATTCACTATAAACGTACATATTTCACTAGTCTTTGATAGTATTGTTATGAAATATCATTCACTATAAGCGGATATTCACTATAAGCGGGTTCACTATAAACGATATTGAGTGTATTAATGTTTTGGAAGACAAAAAAATTTGCACTTTTTAAAAAGCTTTTGAAATTTTGGTTGGACTCTAAATTAGTTATGAACAGCAATAGTGGTAAGTTATAGGGTGTCCCAATCGAGCACCAGTAGCTGCAAACTGATTGGACAAAGAGAAGCAATAATCCAATCATTTTACTGAAATTCGAAAATACGGATCCTCTTTGTTATCCCCTATAACTCACCACTTGTGCTGGTTATGAACTTAAGTTAAGAAATTCTGAGTAAGAGTGGAATCGAGTGTATATTTTTAAATATCGAAACATTCATTCATTTTCGTGACCCCTTATCCTTTTGGGTCGGAGTTGAAGGTCATGAGCCTTCATTCACTCATATCCGCTACCATACTCTGGATAGGGCCTGAAATAACCCCATTCGGTCGCACAACTCTTCAATGTGCGATCGCCACGACTACATAACGGTCGATAATTTGAATATACTAAATTCAGCAATTTTTATTGTATTTCGCTATTAACTTCGATGTGTAACCAATTTGCGACAGCAGCAATTTAACTTCTTAAAATATAATTAATGTGTGAAGTTTTTAATATAAGAATTAGTCAAGAAAAAATTTTCTATTTTCAATTCTTTTATTAGAAAATTAAACAATTCAGAATTAGAAGAGCAGAGCAGATAGGAGAGTATAAAAGAAATAGCTGAATTTAATATATTTGGATCTGCTCAAAGATATACCATATAACTCATAAGCAGCAAAGTAAACCGGTTTAGATTTTTAAAATGCCGGTTGAAATAGTTGAATACCATAGACAGCTCTCATTACCAACTCATACATTTGCTTCTTTTGATATACAGTATTGTATATTGCTTATTTATTTGATTATATTTTTTACAAAACTATTGTAATAATGTTCAACTTTAATGTAAAATTTATATTAAAACTCGTGTTAAGATTAAAGAATAAACTAAATTCACGTTTTATAAAATTGCATCAAAAGAAGCAAATGAATGATTTGGTATTGAGAGCTGTATATTATATTCATATATTTCAACCGGCATTTTTAAAAATCTAAACCGCTTTACTTTGCTGCTCATAAGTTATTAGTCATTGGCATTCAATAACTTATAAAACTCAATTATTGGAAATATTTATATATTATGTGGAATTTCAATCTCTGCTAATTTCAAATTTTGTAATCAATTTAACGAATAATTTATATTCATTATAGTTAACTAGAATGGAGTTAAATTAAAGTTTAGATTCTAGAAATTTAGAATTATCTCAGTTTTCTTAAACATATACTGTCATGGACAATTCAAAGTAAACTGGGATTTTCAGCGCTATTTGCTTGTGCTTGCATATTTTTCAAAACACTATATGGCTTATTACTCAATAAACGTATAATTCTTTAAAATAATAATTTTTGTAAAATTTAACAAAGATAAATTATCTAATTAATTTGAAACTTTTCATACACTAATTCAAACTTTTCATAGATTGCCTGCAATACAACAGGTAAATTTAATTCATATTAAAAGAAATCAATGTGATACTTAATAACCGATTACAAATTTTAATGGCAATTAGAACGTGAAATTAGAAAATAGCAATACATTTAGAGTACCAGGGTAGATTCTTGACATTTTCTAACACGTATTCTTTATCAAATATATTTGAGATGGCAAATTTTAACATAAATTTTGTTTCACATTTACAAATTTAAACAAAAATATGAAATAATAATATTTGTAATAGCTGTAAATATGAAACAAAATTAATGTTAAAATTTGCCAGCTCAAATAACTTCGGTAATATATTTTACAATCGACTTGTGAATGCATTTTAATCAAAATTAAAAAGTAGCCGGTGGATTACATAAAATTAGGAAAAATAGTTGTTAGATTTTACAAATTTTTATTATTTATTAGAGATTATTTTAGAAATTTATACAATTATTGAGTAATAAGCCATATAAAGGGCTTTGAGAAATACATACACAAGAGATTGCAAGAATTGCACTTTACTTGGAATTGTCCACAACTGTATCTCACAAGTATTTATTGGAAAGATTTTGAGCTCTGAGAAAAAGTTTTAAGAATCTTAACAACAGAAAAAACAAATTGAATGCTTAAAGAGTCTCAAATGACAGACAGTCAGTCATTGAGAATATATTCCATTGCATTGAAAACATGAAACTGTATTTGAAACTAAGTTCGAAATCAAATGAGAATAAGAAACAAAAATACAAATAGATATAAATCTACTGCACATTCATTTCCTGATTTTATAAGAAATTTGAGAATTTAATGCATAATAAAAAAACAAATAAATAATAAAATGACTTTTTCTGTATTCCTTCTCTTAAACGCACAGATATTTTTGTACATTTCTATACTCAAGGAATATATAAATATATTTTTTTTGACAGAAATAATAAATCGTTAGAAAAGAATAATAAGTCTAATAAATGATTTGTAAGAAACAAATAGAAAAGTTTTCTCTTAAGAGAATAAATTCAATGAAGACATGATTTATTCGATTGAATTTCAATATAAATACAGAAATATGTATTCATTTTCTTTGGTTTTGTCATAATATGAATCAATTGTAAGAAATATAATAATAATATGAAGTGTGAAAAGAAAATAGAGAAATTGGAACTAAAATACAAATAACATTAGAAATTCTTGACATACATTCCTTAAATAGTAACAGAAAAACATTTCAATTATTATTCTATTATTGTATTGATCTTATCATATGATATAATGTTATTTATTCAGAATTGAAGCCTGAAATCAATAATTGTTACAACTTTTTTACATACTATTAATTAACATTCAATAAAAATATATTAATATTTTGAATATTAAATAATGAAATATTAGTCTAATTCTAACAAATTCTATCATTTGTCTGATATAACAAATGTATATTTTATGTCATTTTGTATTTGTCATGAAATTAGGGTTAAAAATAAAAATTAATATCATTTTTCATTATATACTGGAAATGTTTTATAGATTTGTTTTTCCGCATTTCTTCTATTATCTGTTCCGAACCATAATTTATTCTATGCCGCCGTCGACTAATACAGAATTAGCATTTGAAACATTAAAATATAAGTCTTATTCCCAGGGATGTGCAGACTTGAAAATGTCAGGGGTTATTTCGGCTTATTATTTTCTCCCATTTTTTGGGTTTTTCTCCCACTTTTTGCTCAAAGTTTAGACTGTCCATAGACCTAATGTTGACCACTAATTTTCCCAGGAAGAGTATTCCGGGTTGGACCCCCCCCCCCCCTCTGCACATCCCTGCTTATTCCCAATGATTTGTTGACAACATATTTAAATAATTAATGAGATTTTCTATTATTTTTTTTAAATAAAATATTAATGATATTTCTGATAAAACCTAATAGTTGTCAAAAAATATTTGTCACAAATTATTTTTATTTCTATGAATTAAATTTCGATTTTTCAAATATTGCGACAAAACTTTAATGCGTTTATCAAAGTATTTATAATTATAAATATTTCAAAACACTCATAAATAATTCAAATGACACTATTCTATATGTCTTTTTTTGTGTATCAATTCTTAGAGTCTTTGATGGCATACTTAAAGTACTTTATTCAAAGTGTGTCACAATTTCAATCAGATATGTAATGAATTACTAATGATAATTAAGTTATAGATCACTTGAACACAATTAATTTTATCTATAACATTGGCCAAACACAATTTAATTAACATATATTCATTTGAACTAAGTTCAGACGCGTTGTCGCTGCTATTCCCAGATTGCTTGTTCATATTTATAAATATATATCTTACTCTTTGATTACCTTCACTTCTATTGATATAAAATTGTTTTGATTTAATCAATAGCCAATCAAGAATCATTTATATTGGAATCTAAGAACTAATTGATTTTTGAAAATTTTAAAATGATCAAGAACAAGAAAAAAATCAAAGCAAAAAGATTTTATTTTTTTTATTGGGGAGCAAATTTTTATTATTGTTTTACATTATAATTGATGTTTTACGAGAAAAAAATGATAAAATTTAAATGTATGTCATATACCTCTTACATAATTAATCTTACAAGATTTATAATTATTATAAAATTCATGATATTGTTTAATTTTATTATTTAAGCTAAATAATCAAGGAAGAGGTTATTTCTTAGAATAACTCATCTAAGAAAGATTAGGGCACAATGCTAGATCCCTGGGTTTCTTTATAAGCCTTATAGAAACAAATATCAAAAATGTGAATTTTATCAAAAATAACATCAAAATATTAATTGTAATTCAGAGATGATAAATAGGGAAGATCATATTGACCAGCTAATTCTTGAAAATGTGCACTTGACCTTTCGATAAAAATAAAAGTTTTATTTCTTAAACTCTCACAAAAACTTCATTATACTTCAAAATAAGAATATTTTGTAAAAATTGACCAATTCCGTGCGGTACCCTTGCAATGGTAAAATTTTTCATCACAATGAAGGGTATATTGGTTTTTTCGGAGACAGGGGGTATTTTGGCTATACTTCCTTGGTTACTCCTGACATTGAGCATCTCTGGTTAAATATTGATGAACATATTTATATTATACAAGAGTCTAGTCCAAATACCCCTCGTGGCTGAGATTTTGCAAAATACCCCCTCCAGCTATACCTCGCCCTGACTTGGCCAACCTTGGCGACCCTTGATATTATATAAAAAAAACTTTAGTCCAACTTTAGTCAAGATTCTTAATGAGAGTATTACTTAATTAAAGTAATTTTACTTTTAAATTACAAATATAGTAATGATTTGAATAATAATTTTTAAATGAAAAAGAAATTTAAATGTAATAAAATAAAAACTTACAATCAAAACATATATTATCATTGATAATTTATTAAACAAAATGTATGTGCACTTTGGAAAGGGTTGATGTTCTCAAATAAGCAGATTATATGAGAATTAGATTAAAAACAAATTCAAAATATTTGCACTATTTTTCTATATTATATTTATTCAATGATTATCATCATTGCCTCCAAAGAAAACACTCACATAAGTGTGTAAAAAACTTATCAGGAGATTAAAAGAAAAACAACAACATTCAATGAACTCAAAACTAAAATCAATTGAAATAATGAGCTAGATTAGTCTTAAAAATTCATCTTAAATTTATTTTTTGTTAATTTCTAGCGCAATCGCCGATATATTTCAGAGTTATTTAATAATTAGTTAAACTTTCAATATCTAAAACAGTTATTTAAATTGTTTTGAATTTACAATTCTTTACTGAAGAGATAATTAAAGCTGATTATGCCTACAAATACTATATTGAACTGTAACAGTAAACAATGTCTAGACATAAGTCTTTGCAAACTGTGTCTTATCTTAATTTTTTAAATCCCAAGTATTTAAATCTTTTTTTTAAATAAATTAATCAAAAAAAGCGAAAAAAAGAATTTATATACATGTATAAGAATATTAAGTATAAGCATTTGAATATTCTTATTGACAAGGTAATCTTTAGGTTTAAACAATTTTTAAATTCTGCTTCTGTAGCATAAAAAAAGTGAATAACAAGTAATTTTTCGTTACATTTAATCCCATAAATGTTTAATTTTTAAGTTTAAAAGTTTTTCATATAAATAGTTGTGAAATCTACAGATTTTGATTCTAAAATTTTAGAAAATCTTGATTCAGAGATGGGAAAGAAAGAAACTTCAGAGGCGATTGTTTCTGGAGAAGCCAGGGGGAATATTCCAGCCTGTGACGTCACAAATTTCCTAAATTTTGAACAGGGGTGTGGTCCAGGGGAAGGTATTTATCAATCGTCAAATTCTTGAAGAATTTAATTTAAAATGACGTAATTTAACAGAATTTCGACTAATTCTGCAAGAATTTAAAAGATCTTTACCAAATTTAGAAAGAATTTGAAACTTTGTTGTTATTTTCCTAAGAAATTAGACAGAAATTCCCAGAATATTCTCCAAAAACGACGCTTCCTGTGCCGTTTTCTCAAAATTGCTATGGGGGTATCTCGCGAGCTACCTTGGGGGTATCGACCAAATTCACAGGTGAGTATTCCAGGCTAGACTTCCTTTCCCCATCCATGATCTGAATTAACATATATATTATGTAATTTAAATTTTATTTAAATTTTACACTATAAGTTACAGTGGAGAATCATTTTGCACTGGACGGACAAATGCTTGATTCTTACTCATTAGCTTTGAGTTTTATATTAGATTAATCTTTAACCGAAAGTTTAACATTAATATCAAATAATTCAAAATAAAAAATTTGATATAATGTCTTTCAAATTAATATTTTGGCTATGGGTCACAGTTTAGTTAAACATAATAACTCAAAGCTAACAAGTGAAATTAAACTCTTGCTCCGTTCATTTAAAATGATCCTCTACTGTATGTCTATCGAGCAAATGAAAGACTAAGTACTAGTTTAATAAAATAATTATTTTGAAAAAATGACTGAACTTGTAATAATATAGACAGTAGTTTAACATGATGTTATTTTAATTGGAAAGAATTTGTGTCCCTTAGCATAAAACTTCATAAAACCCTTTTGAAGAAAAGCATTGATTTAATGTGTAAAAATTTTTCATTTATTCTTTACATTTCCGCAAAACTGAATTATTCATAGTGTTGCCAAACCTCCAGTTCCACCTTGATTCTTAAGGAATTGAGGAATTTGTCCATTCTCCAGGTTGAGATCTCACCTTGATACGTAATACTCAAGGGAGAAATTGTGACATCAGAAAGTTTTAGAAATATTTTGATATAACGTTTAACTAAGTTTTGAATTTAAATGTCTGTTGAAATGATAAAAAGATGAATAAAGATAATTTATACCATTTTGCATAATAATAATAATACTATCAATAAAAATACTATAAAATATTGAATATTTCAAACAAAATGTTTAGAAATTTAAAAATAATTTTGTTTAAATAAAAGAAAATAAAGATTTAACTTGATTTTATTGGTGTTCATAGAAAAATAAAAACGATATTTGTCTTTATTTCTAAACCAGTGGTTAAAGAATACTGATTTTAAAATGATTGGTTCTTAACAGGCTAAGCCAAATCCGGGAGTATACCAGGTTATTTTAAAGAAAATTTCGTGAAAAGTTAAGCATAAAATAAAGGTCTTTTGGCTATACCATACGCCCGGCAACTCCAGGTTTATTCAAATGCTATCTCAAGGAAAACTCAAGGAATTTCTTGGATAATATTGGAATTTATCAAGGAAATGTATATTTCCATTTGGCAACACTATTTATACAATTCATTGGTTTTCTTCATTTTATCAAAAATAAATTGTGTACTTAAAAACATACTCACATTCTAAAATGTCTTAAATATCATCTACACTATCTTTTTTTAAAGCTAACACCTGATGCCAGTGTCATATCTATCCAGATTAGCACAGATCCAGATACATCTATTGATTTTAACAATTAAGTCATCGATTCTGACTAATTCGCATATGCTGAAACTTATGATATCTGTTATCTGAAATTAAGATAACAATGTTGTCTATCTCTAATAATATATTATTTTTTGTGTTCGAAACTACTATTAATCGATTTAACACATGAGAATTAGCCAGAATCAATGTCTCAGTTGTCAAAATAAAATATTAAAATTTTTCGACTTTATTTTTTACAACGCTCTCTATTACAAATAATACTGGATTTTCGTGTTTGAAACTATCACCAGTCGATTCAGCATGTGCGAATTGGTAAGAATGGATATCTTAATTGCTAAAATCAATAGAAGTATAGCTAATCTGGATAGATATTAAAGCTGGCATTAGGTGTTAACTTTTTAACAAAGATAGTGTATAAAAATATAAATATACTGTATATATATTATGCTTGATTTAATTAACAATGAAATAATTGAATTAGTAATTAATTATTGATTTGATTATAATTCATTAAGCTTTATCAATTCAGCCCTCAATTCACTTATTACAAGGTTTAACGCCCAGAGCACTAGTATTCGTGATTTGAAAAAATATTTATCAATATATTTATATTTTATTCACAACTGTAGTATAAAATTTTGTTCTTTTGTTGAATACATGAAAATGAAAATGCAAATGAAAAATCCAGGGGATATTTCTTTTGGGAAATGTCAGGGGTATTCCGGACTGTGACGTCACAAATTTTAATTTTGGGTTAGGGAGGAGGTCCAGGAGGAACTTAGATCAGATTAAGAATTTCACAATCTTAAAATTCTCACTGAATTTGATTACAATTTTCAAAAGATTTTAGCAGAATTATAATTAATTCTGTAAGAATTTAACAAAATCTGACTAAATTTAGCAGGAATTTGACAATATTTTGAAAATTTTACAGAATATTTCAAGAACGTTTTCTCAAAATCTACATAGGTAGAGGGGTGCATCGCTGACAGCAAATAGGAGTATCCGACCAAAATAACAGGTGGGTATTCCGAGCTGAACCCCCCTTTTGCCCATATCTGTGTTAAATATTAAGTCAATTCTTATAATTTATTTATACATTTTAATTTAAAGGTTTTTTATATCTTGAGAGCACATAATTAGTAATAACTATAAGTATAACTTATAATCATCAATTTTGAAATCCGGTGTTATTTTAAAAATAGCGCGATAACATATACTTTTAATAATAGATGCCGT
>JAQFXN010000040.1:0-36463 GCA_034693365.1 Liacarus xylariae | reverse complement strand
TGTGAAGAAGTCATCTGTTCTACCGCTTTACGAATCATACCGTGCGCTTTGAAGGCCTCCCCTCCCGACCAGATTAGCCCGCAATATACCGGTAATTTAAAATGACGTGGGTTTGGGAAAATTATGATGAAATTTGACAAAATTCTATTTTCAAAGAATTTAGACAGAATTTCACAGAATATTCCGAACCAGGCTATACCCAAACCTTAGCTACTTTTGTTTTTTCTCTGAAAGCAAAAAAAAAAAAATTAAATTTAATGTAAAAAAAACTAAAAATTCCGTTATTTAAGAGAATTAAAAAAAACTTCTTTTATTAAAAATAACTTATTGTTAATAAAGAGTTGAATACAAATAATAAAACTAAAATCAAAGGTTTAATAAATAGTTTCCGGCGGTTCGTCACCGAAGAGTAGACGCCATGAAAATGGAACGACCCATGACTTGATTTTGTTATCTGTTTTGTTGAAATTGTCAACTAAATTAAGCCAACGGTTAATACTATTGACAAAAGCATAAGAATGGGGTCTATTGTCCCCTTCAGAGCAATACAACACTAAACCGATTCCCGAAATGTTATATTTGTCTAAATATTTAAGCAATTGTTTGGCCGAACCACTGCCCGGAAGATGTATTACACCCTCTGGTGTTGGTTCGAGACTGAATGCGTCCACTCTTTCCACTTCACTCCAGTTCAGTCGTTCGTTGAGTTCCCGTTGGTCTTCACTATTGGTTTGGTTTTTAATGTATTTAATTGGATAACAATCTCCTGAATCAAGTGCTGAAACCAAATGCTCGATAAAACTGGAGCTCAGAATCACAACTCGTTTTAATTGGTATTCAGACAACCATTTAGTCAACGATTCATAAAATTCTTTACGCAATTCCTATTTTAATTGGAAAATCAGTTCATTTTTGAAGTAAATCAAAACATAAACACATATTTATATTAACCTTATATACAGGGGTTCGCTGTTGTATAATAAGTAGTTTGCGTTCAATGCATTCAAATACTAAATTAAAATCAGACAAAAAATTAATAAAAATGTAAAACAAAGTCAAAGAATTAATCCATTAATGAGAAGGAATACAAGCCTTGAGCAGAAGTGGCCAAAGACTTGCCGCCGAAGACATAGGGGTCGGGACCGGACAGAGGCATGAGTGCCGGCGAATAGAGATAACCGCAAAGACGACAATCGGTTGATTGCATTAGTGTCGACACCAGGAGGTCGAGTGCCAGTTGGGGTACGTTTCCCACAGACACACACCCGTACACTGCCGTATAGCCACTCCACTCCTGGCCTCTTTGGTCGCCACCGATCGCTACGAATATCTGTTCACTCATTGAATGATTGTTTCTATAATTTAATTATTTTTAACGATATTTTCAAAACACAATTGAATTTTAATTTTCGTGTTTTTGTCAAATCATTGAATGATATAATAGTATTCATTCATAAATTATGTTATGTTTTATTTCATTCATTAAAATGGGTTTCACTTTCTGGCGTTGTTTTTGGTATTTATTTAAAGAGAGTATAAAATAATACAATATTTTGTGAATAATATTCATAAGAAATACGTTTAAAAAACAGAACAAATATTTTAGTTATATTTCAATGTATTTTAAGCACAAATGCGTTCACAAAAAGTGTTTTGTTTTAACATTATTTATAAAACCCTTTAATAAATTGTTTCATATATTTTTGTGAAAATAGTGTTAAATCACTTGTCCTCTACTCTACACTCGTCTGAAACGTTGTTTCCAAATATCAATGCATTGAGTATTAAATTTCTGGTAAATTGAGAGACAAGTGATGGGAACACATGTTTTGGGCAAAAATTAAACAATAATTTCATAACAAGTGATGCGAATAACCATTGATTAACACAAATAATAACTGTATTTAGAAATTAATAAAACAATTAATTATATAATTAAATAAAAGCAAAGGATATGACAAAAGTAATGGCGTTTGCAATGCTGTCGAACCACTGTATGAGGAATTGGCGACAATTGTCACCACAATTACGGTCAAATTCATGGCCAAGACTTGTGCTGAGTTCAGGTGTTGTCCATCAGAACTGTAGACAAATAAATACAACAAACAGTTTATATGCGAATAAAGACTTCTATAAGACATTAGGCGTCGATAAGAGTGCGACACAAAAGGACATTAAGAAAGCGTACTATCAATTGGCCAAGAAGTGGCACCCGGACACCAATAAGAACGACCCCACGGCTGCCAAACGCTTCCAAGAGGTGTCGGAGGCCTACGAAGTGCTGTCCGACGAGAATAAAGTACTGTTTTATGGATTAAATGTTTGTTTTAGTCTTTTAAATGTTTTTCTTTATTTTCTTCCTTTAGAGACGACAATACGATCAGTTCGGCTCCGCGGCCTCGAGTATGGGCGGAGGTGCCGGACCCGGTGCTGGTCAAGGGTTTAGTGGCTTTCAAGGCTTCCACTCCAATATAGATCCGGAAGAATTGTTTCGCAATATTTTTGGTGATTTTACAAAAGGCCAGAACTTTAGGTCGAGTGAAGGGGGCTTTGACTTTGACTTCTCTGCGCCACAAGAGTTGGTGTTAAGTCTCAGTTTTAAAGAAGCGGCCAATGGATGCACTAAAGAGGTGAAGGTCAATGTAATTGACACCTGTCCCAAATGTAATGGATCCAGGTTTGCATACCATTCCATTTGTATAAATGTTGATTTTTAGTATATTTTCTCAAAGAATTTTGTTTTTAATTCTATTTATTATATAATTTTTATTTGTTATTCACTTAATATAGTATTCAAACAGTTTTTATTTCAATATTTTTGAACAAATATTAATGTTTTTTCTATACTTCAGGTGCTCTGAAGACCAAAAACCAGTCCGTTGTCCCTACTGTCAAGGGACAGGTATGGAGACCATATCCACCGGTCCATTTGTGATGCGTTCGACTTGTCGTATGTGTAACGGCACCCGACTATATATTAAACACCCGTGTCGTGAGTGCAATGGAAAGGGAACTACACAACAGAGGAAAACAGTGCAAATCCCAGTGCCGGCCGGTGTAGACGACGGACACGTGAAACGAATGCAAATCGGAAACAAAGAATTGTACATAACTTTTAGAGTCGCCAGAAGTGAGTACTTTAAACGAGACGGCGCTGACATTCACACCGACACAGACATAACACTATCGCAGGCCATACTCGGCGGCACAGTTACTGTCGGTGGTCTGAACGAAGACGTGACTCTTAAGATACCTCCCGGAACGAGTTCGCACAGTCGGATACGTTTGACCGGAAAGGGCATTCGAAGAGTCGATAGCTATGGCTATGGAGACCATTATATTCACCTTAAGATCAAAGTTCCGCAGTTAGTCTCACATCAGAACCCGATTTGATTGGTTTCTAATTTATTAAATGATTTATTTTAGGAAATTATCCGCAAAACAAAAGGCTTTGGCGTTAGTATTGGCCGAAAACGACGATTCGAACGCAAAAATTAAGGGAACTATTAATGGAATTATTGAAACCCGAGAGGGAAGGGTTGCTGAGGGCGACGCCGAATATGAAGAACTCATTAATAATATACGCAATGCTTTAGAATTGGAAAACGAAGAGACGGATAGGACTGCAGATAAAAAGGAATCGTAGTTTAGATATATATTAGTCCTTAATATTAGACATTAATTAAATGATTGTTATATATATCTGAGGTTTAATTAATACTACAATATATTTTTCATTAGTTTTTTCCCGTTTTTAACTCATTTAAACTAAAAAACAAATTATTTTTTGTTTAATAGCATTAAATTCATAAAAATAATTTTTTTCCTAAACATTGATTATTTTCTTTTGAATATTATTGAAAAATCTCTATCACTAGTGTTGACTCGCATTTAAACACATTTTTTAGATTTTACAAACCATTTGCCGAAAAGCTCATGACTTGATAACTATTGATAGAATGCAAACATTGAATCTGACTTACCATTTATCTGGGCTAAGCAATGAAGTATGCATTCAGGAACACCTTCTTACACATCCCTTCTTACTCAATGAGATATAAATATAAATAAACTGTGAATCTGAGTGTATACCAAATCTAATCATTGTCAGGTCGGGTCGAAATAGCCAACTAAGTACTAGAAACACAATTTGCTTCGAAATTATATATTTAAAATATTTTCACAATTTATTGATATAAATATAATACAACAGTTTGTAAATAAATACTTGGTTTGTCACTGATGTTTATAAATTAAATATTGAATGAATTCGGTCATTTATCATTCTAATAAAAATAATTTTAAATAATTTTATTTGACTGATGTAACACATTATAATGAAACGTAAACTGAATTTGCTATTTTTCTAAATATTTATATTATAACACGTAAGCACAAGAACTTTAAAAAATTTAAATCGTTACCTTAAACACCTTTAAGACATCAGAATTTATATTTAGTATTATTTATATTTCTAACAAGCTATTTATACCCTAAGTTTTATAACCCTAGTACTCCTCTAGGAACAAATTGTAACATTTTAAAAAATTCACTTTTGATATGTTATTTAAAATACTCTACTGAGTGTAGTATAGCCCTCAAAATGTTTATTTTCACTAAAACTTTTTGTTTATATATACGGTATATACTGTAATATCTAACCAAACTTTGTTTCTAGTACTCAGTTGACTACTTCGACCCGACCTGACAATGAATAAATTAGTTGTAGATTCGTATTTACAATTTATTATATTTATATCTTATTGAGTGGAGATATGTAAGAAGTGTTCCTGAATGCATACTTCAATGCATAGCCCGGACAAACTGTAAGTCAGATTCACTGATGCAAAATCAAATCAAAAGCATTTATTTTTTGCGTCAAAATGAAGAAAATTAACCACTGATTAAGAAAATAATAATCATAGCTAATGGCAGAGGCTTTTTGAACTGAGTTGATGAACCCTTCTTTGAGCGGATGCATGTGTCAAATGGCACAATATACCAGTATATATTTTTGTAAAACTCATACCGTATTCTCGGACTTTAACCGCCAGGTGGTTAGTCAGAGAATACGGTACACAGACGAGTACAACGATATATGACAGGTCTGACCAGTTTCATCAGGATCAGGTCGGCACTGGCCAATTACCGCCTAAGATTGGCATTTCATTAACTTTTATCGTGTAAGAGGTTTACGGACATAGATATAAAGAGCCATTTGATGACATGAATGAGCGCAAAATGGTTTGAAATTCCAGGCTTTGATACTTTAGACCTCCATTAAACCCCCATTAGTACTTTAAATCAGTAGACAATCGAATAAAATAGGTCTAAAATCTCTAAAAACTCATATTAAATATGTCTTCACTCAATTGTAAGTCAATTATTGTCAAAGGATTTGTGTATTTTATGCACAAAAAATCAAATAATAGAGCGAAACGTAAATACAAAAATTTTAAATTACAAGTTTTATTGTAATCATATTTAAATCAATATTAAAAATATTAATAATGTCTGAGCTTTTTTGTTTATTCACTTCATTTAAAAGCGATTAAAATATAATTATTTAAATTTAAATAAATATCAAATTAAAAGCTATTATTTGTCTTTTAAAGCGTTTAAATGATATAATCAATCATAAAATTAAAACATTTGTATATATTTATAGCCAAAATGTAATAACAATTGTCTATCCATTCGTGTTCTGTTAACTAATTCTAATTATTAGTTGAGATGCGATTCAATGGTGACGTGAAGTTTAGAGAATTGATTATTTTATTGCGTTTATTATAGGGCGAACGCAATACACGCATCATATCTAAGCTTTTCATTAAATCGATTCTTTTATAGCAAATACTTATACTTACTATCAGTCCTTAATTCGACAGTGAAATTAGGGTTACTTTTACACCAAAACTCAAAAATTTAATACAGGTTATTGCGGTATTATAGTTATATTTCCCACTATTCCTTCCCCTCAGTCTACCCATCCTCTTCCACCCGTTTTCTCTCTCTATCATCTCTACAGGACTTTAGAAAAAGCAAATAAAGTTTATATTTATTCTCAAATAAAACATTAATTTAATTGATTTTAAATAGGATTTTAATATTACTATTTAATACTAATATTACTAATAATTTTTATTTAAAGATTTAACATATATTGTCGAAACTACAATAAATTGATGAACAAATTAGTCTTAATTGTTTGAAAAATTTATTGTAGTTTAAGACTAATTTGTTAATCAACTCAAAAGTTTAGAACAAATGGATTACTATTTGGACAGGAAGTCCGCCCATTCCTCCTTTTCCTTTTTCTCTTTCAATATCTGTTTGACGTATGGCTCCAGAAATCGACCCTTTGTGTCGTCCTTTCAATCAAATTAAGTCAAGTATTTAAAGCAATAAATTAAATATGAAATCCTGTTTCAAGTCAGACCTCTTCATATGTGGGCAACTCTTCGGGAGGAACAGCCGATTTGGTGATCTCGAGCTGTTGGGCACGGATTACACGGAACACGTATTGGTCGTACTCTTCGGCCGGCAGTCGGCGCAGGGCTTCCTTATATATCTCGTTGTTAGGGAACTGACCCAAACATTCCAAGTCATTCTGATAGAGACCTAAAGAGAGTGACAATCAGTTGATTGAATGGTTGGCTTTGAAATCGAGTGCAAAGAACTAAATGCAAAACAATCACCGAATTTGTTGTAACCCTCGAGAGTGAACATGAATTTGCGAAACGGCACGTGTTTTATGACTGCAATAGACGTTCAGTCAGTTATTTTCATTCAATTGCTCTCTAAGTCTATAATACATTACATTTCCGGACGATTGGAGTCAAGAAAACCATATTTTATTTGATTAAATGTTAATTCAATCAAATCAAGTGTTAAATGACCTCAAAGTGAAGTAAATATTTGTAAAAATGTCTGATATTTATTGGGTTTCTATAGAAACCATTGATTTTAACAATAGTTGTTATGAAACCTCAGTTTTAATCCTTTTTCACAACAAATATATATTGAGTTAAGACTAAAATAAAGTATTGAATGGATTTCTGATATATAAATGAGTTTTAATTAAATAAAATCAAAACAATTTTTAGCCAATCATTGATTTGTTTATGACTTTAAAAATTAAAGTTTAATTAAATCGAAAAATGGATTTAAAGACCAAAATCACAGCAAAAGGTATTTGAATTGAGTTTTGATTTAATCCAATATTTAATTCCGAAATGAAATCAATTCATAGATTGTATTCATTTGGCGAACGATATAATAGTCGACAGAAATCTATTGATTCCTCGCTTGACATCACTTAAAGACATTAATTACGAGTTATTTGTGTTGATATTCGACGACATCTTTGGTTTCGATTCCGCACAACAATTGTCTTCATTTGAACCCAAATCTAAAGCACAGGAAATTCGATTTATGGCTAAACTGTTGGACCACTTGTCTGAAGACCTCTTCTCTATATCTTTAGATCACATCAGAGCTGAAGATATTGTCGACAGAAAACTGAATCCAATCTATAATTTGTTGGAAATTATCTCTACTTTTGTTAAATATATTCCGAAAACGTTTAACAAAAATGTTTCCTTAGATTTGAAATTCAATACAAAAGCCGTTCAAACAAATGGTTCGGAGAATGAAATGATTGGAAAACAACTAAAAAGCGATCATTTGTTGCAAAAGTTTAATGAAAGACGTTTTGCGAAACAATTGAAATCTGATTCGACTTCGAGTTCGCAATCGATTCAAACAACTAGTTCTGAATCAAATGAATCGATGGCTCCGTTAAGACAAATGAATTCTTGTGGCGATTATTGGGACAAAAGTAATCGAAAACAAGAATCAGTCAAACAATCGAAAGCTATTCAAACGCAAACCGAAACCCAAATAACGCCTAAAAGTATTGTTTTGTCTAAAAGTGTTGTTTCGCCTAAAGATTATAGTTTTGATGACTACAAGCAATTGAAATGCGAAAACTTTGCCACTCTTTTAGGCCATCGATTGCACGAAACGCTTAAATTAAAGGAATTAACGGATTGTATTGAATACAAGATTAAGAAATATTACGGCGACGTAACCACACAAACCCCTAAAGCAAAGAGCACTCGTAGGCAATCATTTCGGTCTAAAAAATCTCCACTCATTAGACGTAATAATAGTTCATTAAAATCTAAAACTAATTTAAAACAAAGCTTTGGAACAAAGACCACGAGTTTAGACAATTTGATAAAACTATATCCAGAAATACCCAGAAATACAATTAAATCACTTAAAGAACAGGAAAAACATCAGAAAAAAGTGATCGAAAATCTGAATAAAGATATTTTGGTTAACGAACTGAAAGTCAAATCAAAATTGAATGAAGCGATTGAAACACAACAGAAAAGATCGCAATTAATCCGCAATGAAATCAAACAATTGGAGTCTTTGGCCGAAACCCAGGGCTCGAAAATGTCTATAATTAAAGAAAATGCATCGAAACGGGACTCACGTATAGAAAGGGCGCGAATGAAGAAATTGTTTGAAAATTATAAAATGGATTTGAATTCAAAATATAAAAGATTGCAATCGATTGAAGAGAAAATCGTTGTCAAAGAGTTCGACAAAAGACAAAAACAACAAAAGGATTACATAAATGAGTTCAGAAAACGTATTAAAGAAACCCATTCTTCAGAAATGGATAAACAGAAGAAAATGTTGAACGCATTCGAAACACTGTCTGTTTGTTTGATTCAATTTATATTATCATTAAAACTAATGCTTTGTTTTTATTTCATTAGATATCAAAACAAATACGAAATGTTGAGTCAAAACCTGATCGAAGAAGAAAAGCGACTCAAAAATCAAATCTCAGACCAAACCTATTATTTGCGTTCAATGAAACGGGAATTAAATTCTGTGTTTGAAAGAGATTTGAAAACTATGTTTAAGAGTTGAGACTTTGTTTTCAATAATAAAGAATAATAACTAAGAATTTATACAATACTTTATATTTCATAACTAATTGTTTGCATTTTTTTTTATCCAATATTTGTTTTTTTTGTACGTTTTGAATCAAAACTTTTGATCCATTTTTAATGCAATCAAATTACGACTTATAGACTTTTGAGAGAAACTTTTTTTTTATATATATTATTACATTGTATTACACATTAATTTCAATAAAACAGTTCTGACAAACAATTGATAAAAAGGTAATTTGATAGAAATGTTATTTAAAAATTCATAAATTTTTGAAACAAGAATGAATCATTTTATAATGTCTTGGACAAATAAAAATGCACAGGGTCTGCAGAGTTTTTAAACTATCCATATGTTTTCCAAAATTAATCATTTTTTGGCTTAAACTAAAATAATAAGATTAAACCTTTGAATGGTTTCCAATTAATAAAAAGTTCAATATTTTTATTTAAGTTTGAGCATAAAATAATTGAACATTAATATTGTGCTACATATGGATAGTATAAAAACTCTGCAGACCATGTGCATTTTTATTTGTCCAAGACTTTATATAACTCTGCTGTCCTGGTCAAATTAATAGATGGTTCACTGCATTTTAGTAAGTTTCATGAAAAAAATTTCATAGTTTCCCGTTCCATAGGATTATCATAAGCTCCCATTCGATCCACTTTCAAAGAACTATCATAGGCCACATCCCATTTGAAGCAACGGAAGTAATCAATGATATGCTAAATCTATTATATAATATAATAGCTAGACTAATATACATGCTGAATTATATTATAATGAATTGTATTCAAGTCCACAATGATTATAGTATTAATCCACAATTCTTTTAGACTTAATTTACGGATACCGTAATTAGTAGAAAATGGAACAATTTTGATAAATCAAAGTATTATAAAAAGTGTGGACTCTAAACAACATTCTTTTGGAATAAAGATCTGACAAATTATTGTTTTTATTGTTGAACATTCAGTAAAATATAACTTGAATTATATCACGTTAGCAATTAATACATATATATATCATTTTCAGTTCCATTTAATACATTTTGAAGAAAGATTTATCTTTAAAAAAGATTATAATTACTATAGTTTATAATGTGATTAAAGATTAAAATCTTTCAAATAAATATAGTTAAAATGTATGAAATTGAAAAAATCAATAACATATTTAGAATTATAAAATTGGCAAACGTTATGCAGGTTTTTAATTAGAAAAAGCCAGGTTTTACCAAAGAACTATGCCCATGACTAGATTTTGATATTCTTTTTCCTTTAATTTATAAATCAATAGTAAGTGCAATATCTAATGCAACTACAGTTTAGGCATTAAATATTGAACGATTCTATCTGAGAGAAACTTTATTACAAGCTTTTGTTAATCTAAAAATATTCAAGTTTTGCATTAATTACTGTATCTGTAAAGAAAATCTACACTCGAATGAAAGATGAATTTTGAATTAATACAGTTAGTACTAATAAGTTTGTGAATGAATAAAACTCATTATTTTATGATTTAGTTTCAAAATAAGACAAATATATTAGTAAATCATCCTACTATTTCATTCTTTGGTTCAATTCTATTCTAACCATACCTGAACTGTGATAGTCTTGAACAAAGTCTTATTTATCAATAGACATGATAAGCAATGATTCATTATTAATTATTTTTATGCACTCAAATCTGTATTATATTTTGAGTTTTGATGTAAAAGTAACTTAAATTCAGATGTCGTTTATTTAATGTACAGTACATGTAATCCAAAAAATTAATTAAAATGGAAATTAAAATAAAATGAATTCTCAAGTTTTTTATTGAATTTCAAACTACATGAATGTACTTTCTCTGACGAACAGAATTTTTTATAAGTGTCAAAATTAATTATCTTCAGTTAGTGTTTATCTATTCACAGTGTTTATAGTTATTCAATTATTTTATTATTTAATTGCTCATTTTCACACAATTTGGTATTTCACACTTTATTTACATTATATTCAAAGAATTTAATAGAATGTGAATAAGAATTAATGAATATTTAGAGAAGTACTTGGTTTTAGAAAGTAATTTATAAAATTGGTGAACATATAGTGTCAGGAATTGAAAGGAGTTGTCTGACTGTCATAAGTTGGAACGACAGAAAATGTGCATAACCATAACAACTAGAAAATTGTAGATTTATCTTTTATCAAAATACTATTTATAAATGGAAATAATTTATTTGAAATTTAATTTTTAGCATATTTTATTTCAACTTTTAATTTTAAGCTTAATATTAATAATTTATTTGAATAAACAAGTAATTTGAATGAATAAAATATGCCTGTAACTTTCTAGTTCTTATGATTATGCACCTTTTTTTCGGGTCCTAGTTATAAGAGTCTGTATGTCTTAATTTAGTCATCCTTAATGTAAAACTAATATTTTTAGTTGAAAAACCAGCCTGGTTAGAGTTTAATTTTTAAAAGTTCTAAACACAATAATTGTAAATCTTTTGATTTGTTATCTTTTTGATGAGCAATAGATAATAGGGTTCTATCACTGAAATGTCAAATAAATTGCATTAAATGTCAAATCTATTCTAATGCATGGGTTTAGGAAATGCATAATTGATATAATAATTGATAGAATATCGCTGTTATTGTTATCAGATGTCATATGGATTGCGCATTCACTCAATAATTTACTAGAAATCGCCCACTCCATCCTTTTATATAACATATCGTACAAAAAACTCTATGAAATAGATTTAATTAATAATTATTTGAGTATTTGTTTAAAACATAATTTCAACAAATATAGTGTGACTTATGTCTCATTATTTCAATTATAGTCAAACTCTTATTTAACATTTAAATACGAATGACTAGTATTTCCTAATTTACAAAACTCTATTCAACTTTAATTAACGTTTACGTCGTGTTGCATACCATCGCACGCACACTGACATCACTCTAAACATAATGACACAATACAATAATACTCTTGCACTTTAATTGGGCGGTTTTTCGTTAAATGTGTTACTGAATGAACAATCAAGATTGTTTTCAAACCTAACCCTTTATCCAACAACGTTATCATAGCTTAATAAAACATATTCCAGCTTGTTTTGTACATTCTGATTTTTATACTTGCTATTCTATTATTGTAATAATAAAATAGAATTAGATGAGCAAGGAGGTATAAAAAATGCGCATAGTTATGAAGAAGAATTAGAATAACAAACAAACTTATTTTGAGGATATAAACCGGTTTTTAGTCAAATAAAAAAATCTACGTCATGAACATTAGAGAATATCCCTGTTCTATTCAAGGCTGTGATTCGGAAAATAGTGCGCATACTATACCGAAAACTTTTACTACTTTTAATAGTGTTTTAGAATAAGTAATAAATTGTGACATTTTGTTTATTTCGTCGAATCAGTGGCACAAGTAATCACTCGTGTGAGTCCTATCAGACAATTTGGTAGCACTGGTACCACTGCTAGTACGCACCCTCCAGAAGTGGTCACACAGTTTGCGAACAACTGCCTCATTGTATTCACTACTGTTTCACATCCAATCCCTATCTCAGTCTTGTTTCAGATAGCGTTGTGAACACATCGATAGAGCAGTTAATTATGTTTTGTGTTAATAAAAGTTATTTTGGATTAAAGCCAGTGTTCTGTAATAGTAGGCCCCGGACTCTGTATACACTGGCACTACATTGAAATATCTATAATACTGTTGTATGTTATATAAGAAGAGCACATTTGGTTAACTTCCAAGCCTTTGCCAGGGCTTTGAAAAGTTTTGTCATCGTTTTGTTTGACGCCAAGGATTTCTTCTTTAAGCTATCGCTGAGTTATATACAGAACTCGTCTTATCATTTGTTAGTTTCCACTCATTTCCATAATATTATTCATTCATTTATTTAAGTTTTTATTTTTTCTGTTTTTATATAATTTATGAATTCATTTGTGGATCTATAGAATGAGGAAATGATGGCATCGATTCCAATAGCTATGTCTGAAGTGTCCATCTCTTCTTCGTCATCGACTTCAGAATCAGAACTCAGCACAAGAGAAGACATAACTATTCTGACAAACTATGTTAAGTCATTGCGCGAAGCCTTGACTAAACTTAAATGTATATTCAATCCAACCATAGAAAGAGGTTTTTAAATAAATATATATTTTTATCAATACTTTCTCTAAATTAGAATTTAATTAAATTTTAATTCTCTTTTAATACTTTTTTTAATTGAAAAAATTAATTTATTCATAAAATGCTTATCTTAATAGTCTATAACTCACTCCCTTTACTCCTCTCCCTTTTCGGTTTAAACTATTCTTATCTTAATTTAAATTTATCTCAAAAACTCATTTGTGAAATATTTCTTTAATCAAATTAATTCAAATATAAAAAATTGTTTTTTCAATTAAAATAAAAATTTTAATTGAATTCAAATTTAATTCAATAAACTTTTCATTACTTTATTTTGCATTCAATCTTTCATATTCTGGAAAACTGTATAAATTATTCGTATTTATACAGAATTTTTAATATAGGAATAAAATTTTACTTTTTGAGACAAAAAAATGAATTCTCGATTCGTAACAAAAGAAATTTAACAAAAAATATTTTTATTCATCTCTTTAACACTTTTAAAAGTCATTGAATTAATTCTATTAATAAAATTCAATTAATAGCAAACACTTGTCATAAACAGAATATGTGGTTTAAAAAATAAGTTAATATATAAATAATATTTTTAATACACATTTTTCTCCGATTCCACAAAAGTTTTCCTACGGTTTCGTATTTTAAATTGAAATGTATATTCTGTTTATATAACATATATATTATATTTTTTTATTTATAATCTTTTTATTTTTTTAATATCTATATTTCCAAGAAATACTATTAATTTTCGAGCAATGGTTTTGAATATTAAATTTTTTTTATCTTTTTTTTCTTATTCCGCAAAACACTTGCGAATGTCTGACATCAATAAAACAGAAAAAAACTAAGACTTGTTTTTTCGCTTTTTTTCTCTTCCATTCAATAAGTTCTTGATTTTCATTATAAGCTCTGATTTCGGGTGAAAGAGCTCTTGACTTAAAATACTTGAACAGAGAATTTTATATTTACTTTTGCAATGAAATTAGATATAAATCATTTATAAAAACATATTATATTATTGTAAAAAATAAAGAGAAAAAAGTTTTGCTTCTATTGCTTCCGAACTTTTTAGGGAAATAAGAATTACTTTAACTGAACTGAAAATTTACACTTAGTTTTCAAACTTAAATATCAATTCTCGCAGTTTTTTATATTAATTTTAATGTTTTAATTATTAAGTAATAAACGACTTCGTTGTTCTGTTATTAATATTAAAGTTGCCTAAAGTTTAATATAAGTATATAATAATTAAAAATTTTATATTTATTTCATTAATAAAGATAAGAACGAAACACTACGTGTGTCCGCACACGAAAGGTTAGGCGAAGTATTGAAAGCAATGCGACAAATACTGGAAAAATATCCGAAAATCCAATCAACGGAACTGTTAATGTCTGCCGGAAATCTCATACAACAGGTCAAGAATTTCAACTACGATGACAAGGGAGCAGACAATAGCCAATTCGTCGAAGCGGTTGACCAGTTGGCACTTGCCTTCAGCACAAGGTTTGACTCAAAACAGATTGTCTCTTTTTTCTGCTTAGTTATTCCGTACAGTAATTCTCGTTTAATACAAACCATATATAATATAAAGCTTATTAACGAATGAATAATTCTTTTTTTATTGAATTTTACTTTTTTTTATTCAATAGTTTATTCAATTTTTTTATTCAATTTATTTTTATTGTCAGTGTTTACTGTTTATGGTTTACAATAGCGTGTGAAACTGGAATCCATATTCCCTCAAATTTCCCTTCCCTTCCCAATCCCTTAAGGGAAGGGAAGTGACTATTGGGTAGGGATGGGAATGGGAAGGGATTGAGTTCTAGCAAAAGAGTTTCCCGTTTTTAGGCATAGAATCTCTTATATTCATTAGTTCTTTTGAATCATTACACATGAGTTTACATAAATAATAAGTTCATATCCATTCCTCACATGACATTACAAAAGTTACTAAAGTATTTAAGACATATAACCAATGATTATATTAGATCTAACTTTGATTTAAATAAAGACAATAATTAGATTGCATTATCATTGATAACTTTGAAATAAATATCTAATTATATGAGAAACATACATTTTACTTTTACGGGGAATGGGACGGGAGTGAAAATTTTTCTTATGGGAACGGGAAGGGAAGAGATTAAAAATTTAGACCACGGGAAGGGAAGGGAAAATTTTTTTATGACAATTTCGCACGCTAGTTTACAACAACTAATTTTATAGATTTATATAGAAATGAAAAATTTTAATTGAGCACAAAATTATATGGAACTGACTATTTTAGAAAACATTTTTGTTTTTCTAGTCTAACAAAAAAATTTATATATTTGTGAATCCAGGAATCGGAAGCATTTTTTGATAACATAGTTATTATTTGAACAGTTTCTCTAAAAACACATTTACATCTACTCTATCCATGTTTTTCAGTTTAATGTTTATTATATGCGATAATAGGAATACATTTATTGTATATCGAAATAATTTATTTGCTTTTGAATTCATTAATGAATTCATTAGAATCCAATTTTCTGTATATTCTTATCATTTCTAAAGCACTTTATAAACAGTAGAAACTGTATAAACATATTGGAGAAGAATATATGGGATATTATGTAATATTCTGTTTCGAAATAATAATTTTTTGTTATATTCATTGAATACAAGTTTGTCTCTCTCTTTCTCAGTGGTATATCTTCTTTATTCAAATGCAAACAATGGAACAGTTCCGGTATGACTGGGACTGATGTTTGTCATCGCATCAAATAATATAATAACGACTCAATTCTTTCTATAGTTGTTATTCTTCTGTTCATTCATACATCCGTTTAATATATTGTGCGAAAAGCACTTTTCAGAATAGTTTTTTGCAAACAATTTTATTTTTATTTATTTATTTATTATTTTTCGTTAAATTTTATTGCAATTCAATTGCAATCCTTTTGTGTATATTTTAATGCAAAGGTATATAAGGCTTATATACCTCTTCTAATGTATTGCATGATTCATAAACCGCTTTTTAACGTCAAATAAATTATTTAACCATTTGTGAGAATATAAATCAAAATATTCTGAAAATTCATTGGAAAAAATTCAGTTTTTGTTTTAAAAACTATTTTCTCTCAACAGAAGACAAGACTTCTGGTTATATACTCTACTTCTGTATTGAAGAGAAATAAAAAAATATAATCTAAAAAACAACTATAAATAAAATTATAGATAATTAAAGAGAATAAGGAATGAAAAAATAAAATTATGCATTCTATACATCCGAACGATAAGTTACTCTTGTTTTTAATGCTTATCTAAAACAAAATAAATACATTAGACTCTAATGTTTATAAGAGAAGTAAAATATTTTATTCGGATCTCGTTTTTTTGAGAAGAATATATTTAATTCTCAATGTTATTGAAGAATTGGCTTCATTTAATGTATACTATAATATAGTTGTAAAAGAAAAACATCACTTATAACATGTGTATTGAATGGAAGAAAAGGTATCACTGCTTATCTGAAGGATAGCGAGAGAGAGGGAGAGAATAAGAGAGATTGGGATAAAAATTTAGGCCAAAATGCGTGCGTACAGTGAATAGAGTAATGCGTGCTTTCGTAACGATCCATAATTTAGATTATGAACTATTTTTGAAAATCACTGTATATTTTTACACATTATATATATAAACATTTGCTGTAAATATATACGCGATATATAGATAGGATGTATACAGTTTAACGAAAAGGAGTTCACTTTTAATGTTATGCAACACAACTAGAAATGTAAGGAAGAAATCGCGAAAAAACCACTTATACTACAGACGACTGTACACTAAATGACTACTATTTTTAAGTTTTGGAGAAAAAAAATTAGAAAAGAGTAATGAGTGAGTGAGTGAGAAGAGGGAAGGGGAGTGAGAGAGGATAGAGATTTTGTTTTAACCCTTTTTATCTGTAATTTTCTTAATTTCTATTTTTCAATCAAAATCAATATTATTAATCATTAAATTCAAATTAAATTTTTATTTTCATTATTGCAAAGATTGATAGCTTTGGTAAATAAAATGATAAATTAGAGGAATAATTACATTATATCTGGATTTCTTAAATAACATAATTTTATTAGTTTTTTCCTTCTATTTATATATTTCTACCGAATATTTCAGTTCATTCTTATTCCTAAACGTAATTTCAATTTTAAATCAGAGAATTGTATGAATTATCCGATTATACAATAAGTGGATTATTAGTAAATTAAATGGAATGGTAGCCTATATTACAACACAAGAACAACAAATTAATAATTAGTCGACTAATATATCACGAATAGCCCTAAACACAAACTTTTCCGCTTAAAAATTAATTTTCCTTTGATTTTTTTAAAAAAATAATATTAATTTTTATTATTCCTTATTAAGGCTAATGATATATAATCTAAAATATTTTATTTTAAAAAATGATTGAAAAATATATATAACTTATTGTATAAAATAGTAATAAATATTTATCTATTGAGTCCTCAAAAAAAAATATTTAGCTTAAAATTCAATTATTATTTCTCCAAAAGTTTATTTCCTCCCAATCTTTTTCAATTAGCTATGCTTTCTGTGTTCACCTCTTTTGTCAGAACACAAGAGCTAATTAGTGTTATTAAAGTACTCTTTAATTCCTATAATAATTTTTGTGATAATAATCGGTGGAAAATAAAAATCTAGAAATAAAGAAAATCTTTTTTGCGATCTTTGAAATATAAAAAAAATGTAACTCTCTCTCCCTTCTCATTTCAAAATGCACTGTAAACTTGTTTTACTATCTTTTTTAATAATAAAATATTTTTTTTAATATAATATAAATCCGATTTGTCTTTTGATAACTCCGATTGAGTGTGTTATCAGTGAAATATTCTTTAGAATCATTTAAAATGATTTTTAACAAGATTTTCATTTATGCCTGAATTGAATTGAATATAAAAATTTGTGATTTAAATTTCAAAATACATTTGGAATTAATTTCTGTATTTTTGTTTCACTTCTCATCTCTGGAAGTGATTCAGTAATTTGTGAGTAAATCAGTGAAAAACGACTAAAAACTTTTTATTTTATTTTATTTTAGATAATTTTGAGGTTATTTTATTGAGAAAAAGAGTCAAACAGTCGTATCAGTTGTGACTAAAATAAATTTCTAAAATAACTTTTAGATAAACGACCGGTCGGTAATCAAGAGAGAGGGAGGGAGAGAGAGAAAGGAGCATTTGATTTATTGATCATTATATACATTCAAATATCAAAATTCGCGATACAATCAAAAAGAAAAACTTTTTTTGCAATAAAAAAAATAAAAAAAACTCTTTCCAATGGAAACCTAATATTTTTTGGAGAAAAATATCATTTTAAGTCTGAAAAACCTCTAACTCTTAGATAATTTGTATACAAAAGAGAGAAAAAAGAATAATTTGAATAATAAAACTCATTTTGAATGCATAGACAAAAAAATAAAGTTAAGACTCGATTATATTCTGAGTCAAGAATTCAATTTTTGAAGGATTATTATTATTATTACTTATTCTTAATGACGTAAAAGTCGGTGCATTGAGAAAAACAGACCGAAAAATATATTTTTAGAAATTTCATCCAATAATACAGAAAAAATAGAAAGAAAAAGAAACAAAAACAAAACTCCCAGGAGTTAGGAATCAAAACACAAAATAAAAAAAGTAAATAATGAAGAAAAATAAAGTTTTCAATTCTTTTTTTGAATACATAGTATTATATATTTGTGTTAATTAATTGTGAGATTTTTCAGTGCTCTGAACAAAACAGAGTATACATAACAAGTGCCGTAATTCTAAATCCTTGACATGTTGTTTAACATGTTGTGCACAATTATCTCTACCATAAGAACAAAAAAAAAATTATTTACGAATTATATATATTATTTGCTTTTTCTCACTTTTAAATCACAACTAAATATAAATAATTCAATTCTTGAAAAACATGTATTAACTAATTTCTATAACTGATTTAACTCATTTCACACCCTTATGTCAATACCCCTAAGCATTGTTTTGTGCAAAAACTCTTATTGTTTTTTCCCAATAAATTGATTATAAATAATATAATAAATAGATATAAAAATCTATTTATAATTAAGACTTAATATGAAACAAGAACGAACCATTATTATATATAACTCCGCTTTCTAGAAAAATAATATGCTGAATTCCAATCCCATAGCATTATCATTCTTATCCCATTCCATACTCATATGTTCCCATTGCATTGGAAGCACCAATCCCATAAAATTATCATAGGTTAACATTTTTAAGATTTTATAAAAATGATTTTCCTTGTTACTATACTGGTGGTAATGTTTAAATTTCTAAACATTTAAAAACCACCAATGTATTGTTTACAAATTTTTAAAACTTTAATTTTGCATATATCTCCGATTCTTCTGATATGCTTCTCTTCTGCTAATATCTCTCGTACCTCACATGCGATCTAAAATCACTTACAACCTATGGATTTAGGAGCCAAGAATATATAAGAATCAACTGTCTTCTTCGATAATCACGGCAATTTCTTTATTAATAGGCTCCCATCAGATAGGATTAACATATGCTACAATCACATAGATTTAACAGCGGATCCATTTTCATAGGTTCCGTTCCCATAACATTATCACTAGCTCCCAACTTATAGGATTATTATAGGCTCCCATCCCATAGGATTAACATCGCTCCGATCCCATGAGATTAAAGTTAAAGTTACCTTAAAAATAAATTGAAAATATAAATATTTAAAATTTTAGAAATTTGTTTTATTATATCGTTAATATTAAAGAAGATGTGGGTGTGTGAAAGGGAGGGCGGTGGAGGAGGAGGAGGAGTGTGGGAGCGCGGTATTGATGCTAATCCAATGGAAAATGTGGGAGTGCGGTGGTAAGGGGGGCTGCAAACGAATCTATATACTTTTTTTTCTTCGAAAGCGGAGTTAAAAAATGCTTATTTGTAATGAAGTATAATTTATTGTCAATTAATACTTAAATGTTATATACAATAATTTTAGAGAATTACTAATATAATACGGCAGTAGAAAAACATTAAACAGTATAGGGTATAGTGCCGTAGTATAGGGGCAATGAATGGGCGCATATAGTATAAACTTATAAAACACCCGCAGTAGACCTGAAAACTCCTTTAATACTTTTGGTAAAAATGATTATATTATATCAAATTTTGTCACAATTATCTTATTTTATATTCAAACTTAAAATACCCCTCAATAAGAGTCACAGTCATTCGTCTGGAAAATTACCTATTATCTTTTAGAGTTCATTCGATATGCCTGGCAAAGGAGAGGGAGGAGAGGGAGTAATAGATAAAACTACAGTATATGTGATTATTAAAATATTATATTATTTGAAAAGAATTTTTAAAGTTTTTTATTCACTGAATATTTAATTGCAATAGTTATTCAATTTTTGTCATATCATAAATAATTGAATCGTAATTTAAAATATATTTTTTTCTAAAGAATTTGCTATCAATTGCTTAAATTACAGGCTGTTATTCAACCCATATTTTAGGTGATTTAGTATTTTTATGTTTAAAGCTGTTTATCAGTGATAGCGGAGAGAAATAGTTATTTATTTGTAATTTATTTCAATTCGAGATTTTATTTTAAATAACAATTCGATAGAAATAAAACTATACAATAAATCTAATCTTATCTCATGTGTTGACTATGAATGGCCTCTAACACAAAGTTTGCACAACATTACAAGTTATTGTTTGAGTATCGATGTCCTAATCCAGAATGAATTGGTTAAAGAAATCAAAGCACATTCAAAAACACTGTATTTGATTACATTTTGTTAATGAAATATTTCAGCTGAAGTACTTTTAGATATGTCTTAAGAAATTCTTTTATCGATAACTTAATAAATGTAAACTATTTTTTATATTCATTCAGAATTCAGATTCTCTCTCTCTCTCTCCCAAATCAATGTTGAATATTATATCATATGATATGAAGTATTTATTTTGAATATAATGAACAAGAATTCTATGCTTTCACTCCAATGTTAATAATCACATGTCTATAATGATCTGAGCATGTTAATAATAAAATGTTCAAAATTTTTCTTAACCAGCTATACATTTGAGAAAAAAAAATTTAAAGTTATGTATGAAATCTTTTTTATTCAATCAATCAATTTTTGTTTTCATAAACTTTTTTCTCTCCAAATGTATAGAAAAGATTTACTTAACTGTAAAGTCAAGGCTATAGAGTAGCTGTACTTTATTTTTATCTAATCTCACTTAGAATATCGGTTTGAATTGATTATTCGCAATAATTTTCAATTCAATATTATGTTTCTTAACATTTCTCTATCTTTTCTTGTCTTCAACACTATAAACAAGAATTTTCTTTATTTGTGTAAATTGTATAGTTTTTTTTGTTATAAATTTTTTGAATGAATTTAAAATATCTATCAAAATATCTTTTAAATCTAAGTTTAAATCTGTGTAAATATTTTATTGTATACTGAGAAGTATGTAATTGTGGAATGAAATGCAAATCAATTCCTCAGACAATCCTTTAATAATGTAATCAATTTGAATGCTTATTGAATACGAATCCAACGCCGATATGTTTAAAGTTAAAAATTCAGACAATCTTTATTTTAGGATATTTTCAACAAAAAATAGGTATAATTTAATGGAAATTTTATTTTAATTTATTAGCGATTCATCAATTTTTTAAAAAAATACAGATAATTCAATCATCAATTATGTATTTCCTTTTTTGTGTTTAAAGTTATAAAATTCATTCTCTATTCTCATAATCAATATATAATAGGAAAGAATGTGTTTAAGTGAAAATGTTTCTAAACTAAAACTATTAAAATACCTTTTATGCGAATATCATTAACTTATTGAACTGTTTTTCATTGTTTTCACTAATTTTCATACAGTTTAAACAAGAATTCAGATATAAAACAATGATGGTCATATTAGACCAAAACATTAGATATATAGATGGATAATCTATAAGTATATTGTGCTAAATAGTAATTTTTGTCTTTCTACTCCTCCTCTGGCCATCCCTGACATATAGCATAGGCTACCATTTATTTGTCAAGTCAGTAAAAATTAATGTCTGAAAATGTGATTACTTTTAGAAATAAGTGCATTACATAAATTGACCTTTGATCTTTATTTATAGGTCATTCTAATAGATTCCTAAATAATTAGATATTATTGTAATGGAAAGAGAGTCGACTCTAAACAACATAAGAAAGCAGTGAATCTGAATTGAACTCAATTTGCTTCAAATGCGATATAATTAATAAGTATTGCATAAACGATAAGAATTTTCTGCGTAAAACTTCTTGAGTTCTAATGAAAAAACTAATTCTAAGTATTTGTGGAGAAAATAGCTTTTTTTAAATTCAAGTCTTTCGATACGAAATAGTTTTTACTGTTTTTTATTCAACAAATAAACAAATATAAACTTTTTCTTTTGACTTAATTTCTATTAATAGAGAATTTAGATTTCCATAGAAGAAAAAGTCAATGCAATTAATTGTCTGTTAATCTGTGTTTTGTCTATCATTTATTGGATGTCTAATCGAAATTAAATCAATTCATTTCTATTTTGTCTAACAATTTTCTCTATTAATAGAAAATACATTTGAGCTAAAAATTTCTATTGATTTGTGTTTATTTCTTCAAATTGAAGAACAAATTATAGTTATTTGGGTTTAAAGACTTTTTCTAAATGTATAACATTTATAGAATTTATTGTTATAATAGGAAAACGAGAATTTTTCAATACCTAAAGCTATTTTTCTTATTTATCATTATTTTCTATTTTTTTCTATTGAACTAAACGCTAATTTAGTTTTTGAACTAAACGTAAAAATAAGAAGAAATAAAAATCAAATCAATTATTAATTAAGTACTGAATTTCAACACTAAAAGTAAAGCATATTATAAGACAACTAAATAAATACAAACAAGAATTTATATTTAAAACATAATTTTTATGATTGACTTTCGGGAACAAAATGTATTTAGTTTTGTTCAATAAAACAAAAACAAATGTCTTAATTCAGTTCAATAACAAAAATAGTTTAGTATAACAATCAATGAATTAAATTCTAATTAATTTATAAAAGAAAGAGAGAAATAGTAATTCTGTTATCTATCCATTTGTCTCATTAGTATTAATTTATCGTTAATAAAAAAATTATAAATTTATTATTTATTAAGAAATTATGTTTTTCTTTAATATGCAGTAAAAGAGTGAATGCAATGATAATATCTTAAGAATTCATTAATCACTTTTCAATGAAACTCAAGGCTTCTTCTTCTCAATTAAAATCATTGATAAATAATAATTATATGTATTTTTCAGAAATAAAAAAATATTCCTATTCTTTCGCAACGCTTTCTTATAGGGTATCTGAATATTTGATGGGAGATATCGATCTGTTGTCAATACCTTCATTCAAATCGACTGATAATCTGATAGCAGAGTCTTCATCGCCAACCGATTCATTGTCGCCAAACGATATCGACGACCGGTTTCTAGCCCTTCCAGAAGGTATCGATTTAGCACTTCATAGAGCAAAGGTGTGGTCCAAATATGCCAAGGATTTAATCGGATATATTGAGAAGAGGGCACAAATAGATGCGGAACACGCGCGCACTCTTATCAAACACGCGCACCAAATGAAAGCCGTAATCAAAGAAGAAGTAATTATTGTTAATATAATTGATATTTCAATCAACTCTTTAATCAATCATTTTGTTTATTCTGCGATTTGAAATGATGTTTTTGTATTTAGTCTACGTTTGAAGCTTTGATTTGAAAATTTCTAATTTTATTTTTATTAAATGGAATGCTATTTGTTTTCTATACAGTCTTTCCTACCTTTCCAATCGATTTACTGCACAGCCCTCGATCAGGACATAGAGAACGGTAACTCAAGTTTGGCCACTTGTAATCTATTATTAGGCCATAAGTTTGTTGAGCCGTTGACCGCCAGACGGGTTGAACACGAGAAGAGTCGCAAACAAATCAAAGAGATGTGGACTCGAGAACTGAAGCGAATGCACGAAGCGGTCAATAATCTGCGAAAGTCTCGGGCATTATATGTGACGCGACAGCAGGAGTTAGAAAAGGCCAGGAGTGGACTCAGAACTAGGTTTGAAGCAATACTTTCATATACAGTAGTGATCAATAAAAATATGTATTTATAACTATATATAAGACATAATAAGATTTGGATTATTATAATAACTGATTGAATGATTGAGAAATATATTCACTTCTAATGCTATATATTCTGTATTTTATTTGTATTACAAATCATTATATTCTGTAATAAAACGTTATAGCATTACATTTAAATTTATATTAAATAATTGTAATAATGAATTGTTTCAATGCATATATCAGTGAATCAGGACCTGATTGGACGAGCAGTGATAAGATCGATAAGAAACGCCGGGCAGAAGAGGACGCGTCTGTTAGGGCTCGTGAAGCAGAGCTCAGTTACAAGAGCTGTGTTCAAGAGGCCAACTATAGAGCGGCACAATTGCAAAAAGTTAAAAAAGACCTATTGGTTAGAATACGTGAATTATTGAGTGCATGTGAGGCCACTATGAAAACAGTGACCTGTTCTTACTTCCAATTGTGTCATGTCGTGTCCGCCCCACTGCCCGTTCAATTGCAGACACTGTCCGAGTCGGTGAGGAACTACGACCCGGGCTCTGCTTATATTGAATTCGTTAAACGACTACCTGAGCCGCAGACAAATCAAACAAAGTTTACATTTCAACCACACATTACAGACCACGACTCCAGTGAATCCGATTCCAATTCTTCATCGCCAGCAGCCAGTCCTCCATCCAGAGGACAGACCTGTGACAAACAAATCATGTCGTCAGGCGATGAGTTAGAAACTGACCACGACTTCAATAGTAAGTTATTGTTAATTATCTTATTTTTTCTGTCCATTTATTTCTAAATAACAAACTTTTATAAGAATTTTATTTTAAGAAATTAAATAAAAATAAATGAATTAATCCATTAATTCCTAAGACATTTGAATGTGATTTCCCTGAAAAAGATTTGCACTTAATCTGAAATATTATTTCTATTTAAGAAACAATTAGTATATAATTTGTTTATATTATTATAGCTAAATCAGTAAAACAAAGACCGGCTTTGAATTTTTAAAAAGCTTTAAAAAGAAAAGTTTTAAAAAGTTATTTATTTATTCTTTGCTGAAAAATAGAAGGAAAATATTTAAGTAGTTATACAAAGAATTATTCCATAAATTTCAAAAATTGCTAAATAATTAACAAAAATAAAATGAAAATTATATGTTAGGCAATGATAGGCAGTGTTTCGTTGTGTGAATTAGATATGAAATGCCTGTTTCTGAGCACATAATTAACCGATGAATTACTGGATTATATATTAGCCGGGAATTAGTTTTTTTGTCACTTTTATTATTTTTGGTGACATTTTTTTCTCTCCTAAACAGTATTAAAACTAATTTTTTTTTCTCTGCAATTCTTTTTTTATGTACAATAAAAATGTTTTGCGAAAATCTAACACTTATTACATAAAATGTTATATTTTATGACCGATTTGTTTGACAGCGAAATACGTCTCAATTCACTGTCAAAAGCCTATAATTCTTATGATAATGTCTTTCACATAATATTATCACAAAATATTATAATCATTTGTCTGACTCTCGGAATGACTCACGAACTTGAATACAGCCGTTAATACATTAGAAAAGATAAATTCCTAATACGTTATTCAAGTCTGTGTGAAGTCACTAGAAATCTATAGTAAGAGAGAGTGAAAACCATTCGACAGTTTTTTTCATATTATACATGAGGTTAGGAATCGAGTGGTGACAAGAAAAAAGTCGCACAGAATTTATAGATAAAAACTAATAGAAAATACTTGTCATACAGTCAGACAAATACTTATAAAATGAAAGTTTTTAGTGAAGAAAACAGTTTTCAAATATACTGTAAACATAAGTCATAGAAAGTATTTTTTTAAAAAAAGCTTAAAGTTTTTTGAACTAAAAAATATATTGAACTTTAAAGTAACTGCAAATCAAACTAAACACCATTTTCTGTTTCTTTCTGTTTGTGTTTGTTTAACAAATTGGTGAACAGCAGACAGCGGGTACTTTCCGGTTAACCGTAAATCAAACACTAATAACCCGTCGCCGACCATCACATCGATGAGCAAAGCGGCCGAAACACACAAATTCCGTAAACTGAAGACCCCTTCCCGTTGTCGGGAATGCGATTCCTATGTCTATTTCCAAGGCGTTGAATGTCTGGAGTGCGGACTCGGCAGCCATAAGAAGTGCTTGGAATCACTGACCATACAGTGCGGTCACGTGAAATTGCCCCGAAGAATGACCACTTTCGGTGTGGCCCTAAGCGCACAGTCAAACAATAGTGAAGTCCCTCTAATTGTCCAAAAGTGTATCGAAGAGATCGATAGCCGGGGCTCAACAATCAAAGGCATATATCGTGTGTCGGGTGTGAAATCACGGGTCGAGAAATTGTGTCAGAGCTTCGAATCGGGACACGACTTAGTGGACTTGTCCTCAACGCCGCCTAATGTTATCGCAAATGTCCTAAAACTATACTTACGGCAGGTATTGATTGCAAACAAATTGTTTTTTCTATTCTTATATTTGGTTTTTGTTTTAATTTTTTAATAGTTTTTTAATACCCATTAATAGAATAAAAAGCTATTTATAAATCTTTTTTTCTCTCGATATTTCTTCTCTTCTTTCAAGTCATTGAATTACAAATTAATTCTATAAATTAATTATATTTTTATAAGTTGTTTGTCATGTTTTTTTATGATGAAATGAAAAATCTCTTCTCATTTTATATTCTACTTATTCTTTAAACTCTTAATTCATTAGAACAGAAAGTAATAGGAGATTCTGAATATTAATTTTTTTTTTCTTAATTTTAATTTTTAATTCACTCTTTTTCCTCCTCTTATCAATTGAGTTAAAAATAGAAACATTATTTTTTGTTTTGGCAATAACAATAAATTACTGATAAAAATATACCTGTTATACAATAACACATATTATTAGGTCATTTAATAAGATTCTTCTGTAAAGTTTGTTTTCATTCTGGAAACTATGAAAGTTATTCGTCTTGTCTTTTATTGATGTGTTTGCTTATTATCCCGATGCAAAATAATATTTTCAAAAATCATAGAATACCCTGTTACATTAATATTAGACAATTTTAGAAGATAGAGAATAATGTTCTAATTTTACAATGCTGTTAAATCGTAATATTACAAAACATTGTAACTATTATCTTGGTTAATACAGGAAAATTTCTTCTAGCAAAAATATTTCTCTTTCATTTATTAAAAGTATGGAATTTCTTATTCTAATCCACTTTTAATCTTGATCAAAAGTGTTTCATGCTATTGCTAATGGTTTGTATTATTGACTGACATTTTTATCCAATAGACATGTTTTGATTGTATTTTATTTCAATTTTCTCATAATAAGTTCAAATCTTTTGTTTTTACTCCAATCTAACAATAACTGAAAGAAAAAGAGTTAAAGAATGAGATAAATACGAGCTAATAAAGGGCGGCACAAATCACTTGTCAAAGAATATAATCTGAGAGTAGCATAAAAGGGTACAAATTTATTTAATATTATTAAGATTTCTTAAAGAAATATTTTTCAGAATTATTAACAGTAAGAGGACAGGACAACAGTAAATTGATTTTAGTTATGGAAAATTTATATTAGGTTTTTGTAAATATCAAGGTGATAAATTACCACTGATAATATCACAAGAACGGTAAAAGTAAAAAAAAGATTATATTGAGATTTGGACGATTCTGAACATTTTATAAGGGAAAAATAAATTTATAGAAAATATTCACACAATATAACAGTAGAGTGAATTCTCTTTACAATAAATTTCTATTAAATTGCATAATGATCATTTTCTTTCTGCTGCATAATCGAGTGAGTGTTTCACCAGTGAATTTTGAACCTGCATGTAAAATGCTCAGAAACGTGCAAATTTAAATAAAATCTCAGTCCCATTCTGCTGGCTTTTACCTCTCCTAAGACACATCACTTCAATATTGGCAAAACATAATATGCATTTTATATTATACAAGTATTTGATTGTATTCATCGCATTCTTTTACTGTTTTTCTTTTAATGTTTTTCTTTTAATGTTTTATAGCTATATTTATAAAAACTAATGAAAACCAGAGCACAATTATCGAATGGCCCTTTCTTACCAATGCAGACAAGAAATTATAGCTGAGGGTCACAAAAAAGAGTTTCAGTTTTCGTGAAAATAATTTTTTTTCACTTAATCTTTTTGGGAAAACAGACTTTTTCTCATCTCATTTTACATTAATTGCAAGTTATTTATACCGGTATTAGTTATATGAAGAGCTCTTAATTTTTCGCTATAAATTATAATTAATTATCTAAACTATCAGTGATTAGGCGCTAATATAAGTGTTATAGTTATGAAATTATTTTGAAATTTTTTGTTTCAAAATTTATATATTTTGCGGTTCAATATTTGATAAATTGTTAACAATTTTTATTTTTATAGCCTTATTTGAAACCTTTAAAACACATTTTTTATGATTTAAAGATTATTAGTATTTTTAGCCCAAATTCGATAATATTTTCCATTTTTTCAATTAATAATCTCTTAATTTTAAAATTATCGATAGATTATTATTTAAGAAATTAATCGATTCTATTATTTGTTTTTCTCTCACAATTATATCTACCGATAAATCTAAATAAGCGATCAATTGTTCTAATTCTGTGAGAAATTATTCATTTATTCTTAAATTTTTCTTTTAGGATAAAATTATTTCAATTAATCTGTTTTCGAAAAATCTTTTCTGAACTAAATATTTTATTTCAAACAATTTATAAAATATAATATTATTAAACTATAATAATATTATAGGGTTTAACTCACTCTCACTCCTCAGTCAACTTCTAAATTACTGAACATTTGAATTTGTATTGAACAGGATAACTTTGCATGAAAACCGAATAGATTTTAAAATATTCAATAATCTCGTGTATCTGCTCTTCTAACATGCTCAAATAGTGACTTTAGTGGGCGAACTGAACTAGTGCTTCACAATTTAATTATTTCTAAAACTATTTAAATTTAATTATTATTTTTATCTAATAAATCCCATTTCTTAAGCAGAATTAAACGAAAATTTATATGATCTTGTTAATTCAGGCTTTATTAAAGTATAACAAAGATTATTAAACCAAAGCCAATTAGTATTACATATTTTAGAATTCACATGCGTTTGACTGAAGTTTATTTGAAAACCGAACTCTTATTAGTTTCGCACAAAACTAAAATATAATATAATTTATGCAAATATTTGAATTCTTTATAAGATTATGAAAAATCATTAACATGGTATATTTATTTAGGTAGATTAGAATGGTTTAGAATCTAAACTTTAGATTATAGGTTAGTTAAATAGTTGGTTAGGAAAACCATTTCAATGCAATGCAATGTGTTATTTATTTTCTAGAATTTGTATGTTTTACAAGACTTCCTGCAAATCATAGCTGAGTTTAGTTTATTTCACAAATTCCTTCAAAACTGTAATTTTTCCACTCCTTCACTCTAAGCATTGAATACATTGATCAAAATTTCTGATTTGTTTCAAGTGATTTAAAATTGAATGGTTTTTATAAGTTTTATAAATTGCATTCAGAATTATGGGAAAATAAATTGAATGTAATTTTTCTTTTTGAAAACAAATTTAAATAATGTTAACAAATAATAAGTTAAGTATTGGTGAAATGACTCTTTAGTGGAGTACTAAAGCTTAAATTAATTTCAATTGCTTAGAATTAATTAAAAACAATTTCCGGATTAAAATTAGGTTTAAAATAATTTATTTGATGGACTGAATAAAATGTTTAGTGTTTACTACGTTTTTGTTTTTTAAAAAAAGTCATGTCTTAAAAATTTTATTCACTCTTAAGTTTTAAGCATCAAATTAAGAAATTACTAAAAACTATTACTAAAACTTAACAAACATATGATTAAATACTATAAATTAAATCTTATCGAAGGTTTGGTTCAACACTTAAAGAAAAAAAATCATTAATCACTTGTAAACTATAAAGTGTTTTATAGAGTAGTAAATTAGATATAATTCAATCCATCGATATCTTGCAGTAAAATCTTTGAAATTGAATAAAATTGAATTTAATTTCAAAATCTTTTTTACTGCAAATTTTTAGTATTTTTAGTCTAAATTTTTCCATTTTGGGTGTTCTTATCAGTGAAACTGAAATATTTTTATTTGGAGACAGAATAAAATTTCAAATTTAAATGAGAATAGTATTTAAAAAAAATTATATCAATTTAATTGCCGAATAAGGATCGGCTCAAATGACTGGTGCAAGTGATCATTAAAACGTGTTTTATAATAGCCTTGAGTTTAGGAAAACTATAATATAATAATTTTATATTTGAATGAATTGACATGAATTTCAATTTCTATTTAAATGTTTTTCTCATTTCAATTGTGAAAACATTGGTCAACAGAAAACAAGTGAAGACTCGTTTTTAATCACTTATTCATTTAATAGACATCTCTTAATTCGAATATTATTATGATTTTGAACGTCAGTTAAAATGAAAAGACAATCCTTGAAATGTTATACTTAAACACTATTATTGTATAACTTTTTTTTCTTACTTATGCCATAAGTAAAAGAAATCAATCAAATTATATCACAAAACGTGTAATTATTTAATAATTTTCTACATTTCTGAAGACAAAATAATTTCTTTTCTCTAGAATTTCAAAACTTTTTTTATGAAAACTTAAAACACAAAACAATTTCTAATCAGTTATACACTATATTTGATAAAATGAGGGAATAATTAATTTTAGGACAAAATAATAATTTTCTTTCTAAAAAAAGTATTTTAAAATTTTCTTTTATGAACTAATTTGTTAATTGCTTCGGGATATTGAAAGTTCTTGTGACTCAAACCACACGAACGCTTAAATGTTTTTCAATATTTTTTTGCAATGCGTTTCAGTTCTCTCTCTCCCTTCAGAGCTAAGGATTCATTTAATTGACTTCACTTAAGGACTAATCTAATCGGTGGAAAAAGTTTTGACACTTCAAAAAACTACTAATTTATATCTTCAATTCCATAATTATTATTATAAAAATTCAAATTAATGGTTAACTTATCTCTCATTGACATGAGTAACAAAAATATTTATCTCATTTTTATTCTTCTTTGAGATTACATTTAAATTATCGACAAAAATAGTAAAATCGATGACATTATGATAAATAGTTAGCAATTAATTGTGTGAAACAAAAGCGAATCGGCTATATCTTAGGTCTAAATCGAGAACAAGGAGATTCGGCACAGGGCTGGAGGTTATCATAGCTTAAAAGTTTTGAGACAACGACACACAAAAATAATGATTTTATTTAGCATTTTATAAGACATTCGGCTTTTTTACTATTAATTCTAATCAAATTCAAACTCAACTTTCAAATAAATAGCAAACTATAATTTGATTTTTGATGTAAAAAATATATTTTGAATACTAAATAACTTTATTATTATAATTATTATAAAAAAAATCAAAATTTGATATTAAAATCTTTAATTCTTTTTTCTGTCAAATTTATTTTATATAACTTTTAGAAGTATTTATAACTTTTCATATTTTAAGAATTTTGAGTAATAGATAGTGAAATAAATTGTTTACTTTTTTCTAATTAATAAACGATAGCTTCCGGAACCGTTGATGACATATCGATTATACCCAGAGTTCATACATATCGCCAAATCGTATCCGTCGTCTGAAACACACGAAACTTCAGACGAAGAAGAGCTGGAGATTGTGGCCGAACTGAAACAAGGGGTCAATCGGTTACCAAAAGTACACTTCAATACCCTATCGTTTTTGATGCATCACTTGAAACGTGTTTCCGAATTGAGTCACGAAAATAACATGCCTTCAAGTAATTTAGGCATTGTTTTTGGGCCAACACTTCTGAGAACTAGGTTTGCAAATATCGATACTTTATATCAATTCTCTGACAATTGTTTTAATTGTTTTAATCAAAACAATATAAAAAAGTTTATAATTCTTTAAATCTCTTAAGAAAAAACAAATTAATTGATTCCATTCTTCTGCCTCTCTATCCACCAGTGATGGCGACGCCTCCCTCTCCTCATTAGTAGACACTGTCCATCAAAGTCGACTCATTGAACTGTTGATTACATACGCGACTGAAGTGTTTGGACCGGAACCTAATGTTGACTGCGATGTGTTGATTGAGAACTCACCCAAACAGTCAAAAGTGTTTAAATCGGCCACTTGTGTGACGATCTCTGGTCAGAAAGTGGTCACCAGTAGTAGTAATAACAGCAATAGTCCCAAACAGACTATAGTGGAGGCCAGGCGTCAATTCTTCACATCCCCTGCATCTCCGCCCCAATACAGGGCACCCCCGCCCACCACTGTATCGACAATATCGCCGTTTTCACAATCGATAGCCTCATCGCCGACACCGCACCCGAAGCTAAGGCGCACTTCATCTTCACAGCAGTCGAATATACCTAACGTTAATGAGTTGTCGAGGTCTTCATCCCATGCCTTCACATTCGGACGGAATCATGATTTAAGACAATTTAAATACGTCTGAAATCCAATAGAATTGTATTCAAACTTTGGATACAATTCTATTCATTTGTTTTTTCTGTTCTTTTGGTTTAATTTTTTTGACATAAAATACATTTTTTTGTTTCTATTAATTATTAAGTTTTTGAAAATTATATACAAATAATTAAAAGCTATAATGAATGTTATATAAATATAAATATAAAAAGAGTTGTTTTGAAAATATTAAACAGGTTAAATTTAAATAAAACAATTATGAATTCTTTTTTCATTCACTTAATTAATTAATTGATTGTATTTAACAAAATTAATTTCCACTAAAATAGACCCTGGCCATCCAATCTAACAAGTTGAACACATACTTACGCTTGCCATTTTTGACACTTCTACAATTAGATGGTTTATTATCTTTGTTTAACACCAGGGGTAGCCTAGCCTAAATACCCTCTTTGAGTCTGAGATGTTGTAAAATTATAACATATTTAATACATTTTTATAGATTTATTTAAAAATTTTCGCGAGTTTTTGAAAATCTGAAAATATTTAATTAAAAGAAGGCTAAGGCAAGTGAAATACAATTACTTTTAAATTGAATGAGAGTAAAAGGAAGAAACCGCACAAATAGTGGAAATAAAATAATAGTAACATAAAATCTATTTAAAAATCAAACTAAAATGATATTTTTCAAAAAATGGTTTTGAATCCTTTAGAGATCAAACAAATAACTTTCGAAATTGATTCTGAGGGCATTACTTGCTACTTTAAACAAGTAAAGAATTATAATAATTCTAAGGTTAGCCTTAAAAAGCGGGTTTCATCAATATTTTTGGTTAAACACCAATGGATTACTGGGATTTTGTAATATTTGACAATATTTCAAGATGACCTAATAGAATTTAACTATATTGAACATGATTTTGTCAGGATTTGAACATTTCTTGAGCAAAATTTTGTCAATTTATAGAGAAATTTCTGATATTTTTGAGAATTTAGGATAATTTGCAGTTTTTTTAAATATAATTACGAGTTTATTTAGTTGTTTGTGCACTGAAAACATGGAATTCTTTTGTATTGAAATTTATGAAATATTTTGAAAGCGGCGCCTTAGGGGCATTCGGCAAAATGTCAGAGGGGATATTCCGAGCTGAACCACTGAGATGAGGAAAGAAACTAATTTTAGGGAGAGAGGAGTATTTTATTGTCCAAATCCAGTGCTTATTCCCGCCTGTGAAGTCATAAATTTTGGGACAAAGAGGTTCAGAGGAGGGTATTTCGCAATCATTAAATTCTAGCAGAATTCAATTAAGAATGAAGGAATATAAATGACATTTTAGTAATTCTGTGAAAATTTCAACCAATCACAGCCTTCCACGTGTTGTCAGCAAAAATAGCGTACTGTCAGCATAAATAAATTGCGTAACATAACGGAGTCAGCATAAAATCATTCACAAATTACGTCACTCAATAAATGACGTCCACTAATGAGTCAGCATAAATGATTTTAGCATAGATCACGTCTTGAGCAAATTTATAGCCAAGGTTGGGGTATTTTATATTTAAATTGTCAGTATTTTTATAATATCATTGGAAATCAGCCCTGGTTTGTATGAAAAGCGAGTATAAATATTCAATAAAATTCAATATATATTAAGGGCATAATGAGAATTTTTTAGAAAATATTTCAATAGGATTTATAATTTACACAATATTTCAACAGGGGAGGGTGGTATCACAAAATTTATTAAGTATGCCCCCAATTGTAATTTTATTTTAGCATTGCTGCCATTGGCCACCAATCGGGACCACCGCCAATCGATCGATCGACCGGCCACCCGCTGGCCACCCCTTGGCCATCAATTTATGTCTAACAATAGCGTGACATCTCACAACAATACATTTTATGCCTAACAATAGGTCACGTGACGTAACACAACAATACATTACAGGTCAGACAAGGATTTGACTGACGCACGCGCGGACAACAATAGACGCGTTACTGGACTGCTACTACTAAAGAGTAATAACTGGTTCAGTCCGCTATATCTTATAAAAGGGTAACCATCGGAGGGTATAGTCTAAATACTCCCCCTTAGGTTGAGATTTTACAAAATACCTACTGTCTTATTTTTACTTTACTCCCCCTGTGCATGTTTCATATCTTGAAAATTTTATACACCATGACTTTTTAAGAAACATTTCTCAAAATACTCCACCTATACCCCCTGACTCAGCCGAATTTGGCTACCCCTGATCTTATTTCTAAATATAATTAACAAATGATATTTAAAACCGATTTTTAAAAGTTTTTAGTGAAATATAACATTTTAAAAATACCACCCATTGTCCACATTGGCAAACTTGTCGCGTTACAGCCAGGAATGACTACCTAGACAGCCCTAGACTAAATTGAAAAATATTCTTCTTGAATTTTACTGAGAGTATTTTTGGAACAAATTATATTTACTTTATTACTGTTTTGTAAAGAACATTATCTGTAAGGTTATTACTAATTAAGTACTCAAAATAAAAATTGAATTTTTAAAAATAGGATAGATTTTCGTATAAATATAAAAAGGATTACTAGATTTACGGTATTTAAAATATCACTTACCTTTATCAATAATAAACAAGTTAATAAAATACTCTGATAGAAATAGAAAATCCAAGGATAACTAGTCAAATGAACGTTTGCATATTTAAAATAAACAGATAGATCCTGTATAAAATAAATTTAAAATATCATATTGACTATTTAAAACCATGATCCATAAACCCTGGAATCAATAGTATTTCATATAAGTTAAATTTGATTAATTAGATTACTTTTTTTAAAAAACGATTCAATGGAAACAATTATCTTGATAAATTATAAAATTTGCAAAATAATCATAACAAAAGTTTAAATTCGAAATTTAATCAATATTGGTTAATTAATCATCATCTAAACTTTAGGTTTTCTAATATTTTCACGTAACTATCTTGATATTTAGAATGTGTTATAATGAGATGACATTCTATAGCTCTTTTAAAAGAGAGATTGTGAAATATTTTTTATTTTAATGATTTTTATTAAAATCAATATTGATGTTTTCTAATAAATAAGAATAACTATAAATTAACACTACTGAAATTACCATAGAAGTATCTCGCAGACATAGTTTATCCTGCTAAAACAACTGGATGGAGTATTAAGGAAAAGGAAACAACTTCTCAAAAAACTTTAACTATATATTGAAGGTTATATTTTCGCATTGTCTTCAAGTAGTTCTTGTTAATATTTAGAATGTTAACTTCCTGCTAATGATCTCTCATCTGAATCTTTTTACTTTCAATTAATCTATATATTAGATCAAACATTAAATTTATTGAATTCAGAATTCATTTTTAAAATTCTTACCATATCTATAGAGATGAGTGAAATATACATATGAAAAGAATATTTATTATAAGAATATTAGAATTCATTCATTCATTTTCATGAACGCCTTTTGTACCTTTCGGTGTAGGCGTAGTGACCGAATGCTATGCGTCATAG
>JAQFXN010000039.1:0-36734 GCA_034693365.1 Liacarus xylariae | reverse complement strand
ATAATTTTATAAGAAATATGCTTTTTATTGGAAAATTGAACTCAAATAATAAAACTAATTTAAACCCAACTAAACTCTTAATAATATGATATATGTGTGAGAATTTTCTTAGAATCATTAATGTTATCGCTTGTTATAGAATATTCATTGCCATATTCAATGAAGAGAAGGTTATTTTGTAGTAATACACATCAAATATCTTATACTCTATTCCAGACATACTCTGGATATACCTTCTATATAGAAAAAGTAGGTTTACTGAAAGACATGTAGATTTTTAGGATCCAAATTTTATGCATTCAAAACCAATGAAAATTAATACAAATTATTACTAAATCCTATAAAAACAGGAACCTATATATTAAGCAACTATTTTGTTTAAATATGTATTTTATGATACATTTTTATGAATCCTGTGTTATTGTATTTATGAAAATTTATTTAAATTAAATTTATACAAAGTTATTAAATTAATTATTCTTACATTTATTCCTATGTAAATTATATCTTTTTATCTAATTTAGTATTGTTTTATATTATTTTCAGTAATTGTTAATACAAAAGATTATTATCATATAAATCGATATGTCTATCAGCCTATGTTTGCTATATAGTAGGTATATCAAAAGTATGTCTGCTCTATTCAATGTATAGATTGGGAATTCATCAAATGAGAATTAACTATATAGCAAAGCTACAGGCATATACTACAACTGCTATGTAGTTGATTGTCTTTTGATGAATTCCCAATCCATATCCCCTTCTATTCCTATAAATTATATTGTATAAAAAAATGTATCTTTTATTTTAAAGATTTTCTGACTTTTTTAGTATAAATTAATGTTAACTAAAGACTAATGTTTGACATGAATTGATGATTTGATTACAGTATATAATAAATTTATAATTTCAATAAATTGAATAATTTTTTTTTTACTTTTTGTGTTGTCTGTGATTCTTAACAAAACTGTTGAACCAATAGCTGTGACGAGAAATATAGTGAACACTGATCTATGGGTTAAGAGAATTAATTTAAGTTAAATAAATTGCTTACATTTAATTAATTAAGAGGTTTTCATTATTGAATTGCTTTTAAAATATTCGAAAAAATAAATATAAGTTATCCTACAATTCTTTGAAAATGAGAAGGACTGGTAAAGGTCAATGTCATTATCAGATTTAATCTTGATTTCGGAAATAATTTTTAGTACAGTGAAAAGGAAATGAGAGTTATTTAATATTTCCTATTTATATAATTAGATGAAATTGACTCAAAGAAAATCTTATAAAATAATTAATGATTTTTCTGATTGAATGCGGAATTAAAAATATTTCTCATTAACTCTTCCTCTTCTTTCTTATTCTTAGGTTCAATGGATGGGAATAAGCAGATGAGTGCAAAGAATTATGTTTATTAATCACTAATAAATTGCTCATAATCAGACTTACATGGCCAATATCTGTGTCCAATCCAGTGTCTTCTGATTCTTGATTTCACACGAAATGTCTCTTATATTTAAACCCGTATTTTCAAAGCCTAAAGCAATTGGAAAAGGATTTTAATTATTAAATAAAAGCTATCATTAAAAACTATTAAACACTCCGATCAGACAAATGAAAGCTCCGAAGTAGAATTGCTGCTATTTATTTGTGCATGCTCACTCTTAAGAGCTATTATATCAAGTTAAAGATGATAAAGACTGTATGATCATGTTTCTTTTTGAACAAATGGTCAAGTTTAATATATTTATGAGATGTTAGAAAATTGTCATTTCATAGTTAAAGTATAAAATTTGTTTTGCATATCTTGTTTATGAGACACGTTTCTGTTAAAATACTTATAAATTAAACATTTATAAAACTAATCAATCACAAATTGGAATATATTATAAATATTAATTTAAATATTTTACTGATAGAAAAAGTTGTTTACATATTATAATTGTTTTGCAGAAGTAATTTATATGAACTTTTTAGAGTAAGAAAATTATACGGGATGTTCACTTTCTAGAATATTTCTTTTCAAGAAAATTAGCTATGCGCAGAAATATTAATCTTAATTAAAAAAATATACACCTTGCAAGATTTTAACGTTTAGTTTATGTCGTTAACATATTCTTTAAAAATTGAAAATTGACCAAATTCTGTTGATATATTGATAAGATAAATAGAAATTCTATTATAATGACAAAATTCTCTGACTACCCTTTAACAATTAAGCATTTTCTTCCTTGATACAACTCAAATAAATAACTTCTAAAATCTAGTTTTGCAGAAAATTAATCATGATAATATTTTCTGATTGATTATAATTATAGATTTTAAAGATGCTTTAAATAAAAATTTAATTAAATAAATAAAAATATAAATATTTACTTTTTTGGATCAAAATTCTAATGTCATTTTTCGTACACTTATTTGGCGTACAGATGCCGGTGCGCAAGAAGAACCAATAGAAGAATGACGCGTCTTTGGATAATTTGACGAATATATTGTTTGTACTCTTATTCAGATAACCCGGCAGTACATCCACGATATCGAAATAGTTCTGATGCTCAGGTACTTTGACGCTGGGCATCGGCACCGATATGTCAACCAAACAATATTGAGGTTTTCCAAGCTTATGGTTGGGTGTTATGGACAGGCATTGGTCATAATCACCGAAGTCAGTGATTGTGCCTTCAATGACACCTTTGGGTGGAAAATCACCCCAAGAGTTGAGCAGTTCATAAGCCCAGTCCTCTAATCGGTCGAATGCGTCAACTGTGGCCAAAATACTTCGCCTACAATCGGAACTAATGTTCACTAAAGGAATAATACGTTGGATTAGCTTTACTTTGAGGTCATCTTTCAGAATATATGAAGCGTTGATCACTTGTTCCCAATTATTATTATTATTATTATTATTATTAATTGATTTTTGCAGACAATTAATACAAACATTAGATATTAAAATAACAAATATTGTTATTGAAAGTAAAATCACTGAACTTTTCATTATTTAATATTTATTTAACTTTTAAAAAGTTTAAAAACTTTTTTTCTTCTATTGAATCAGAATTTGTAATTCAAAGCACAGAATTTTTTTATAAAAAAAATATTTAAAACATTTAAATGTCTTTTCTCTTCTTTTCTCACATTAGGTTTATTTAATTAATTAGTAATTTCTTCATTCATTAAACAATTACTTAACAAAACATTAATTTTTTTATTAAATTTTTAATTTGTTTTTCTATTGCAATCAAAGTCTTATCGATTGCTTTCGGTTGCGATTACTATATATTGATTTCGTTTGAATACTGTTTTACTGTTTGTTAGAAAACATTTGAAATTCAGATGAATAACATTGAAAATTATTAAAAACTTGCGTTTCTTATTTATTTTTATTTTTCACTCTCTTCCTGTAATAGATTTAAATTTTAAACTATGGAATAGATTTTTTTTGCGCTGAATTTATGGATTCAAGGCTTTAAAGCGAATATATTTTATTAAAGAGTATTTCAATTCTCTTAAGTCAATCCGTATTTTTACTATTTCTTCTTCCTATAATTGCAAATAAACGTCAGAAATAACATAAATTTAGTAAAAATATTTTAAAAAAGTACATTGATTAGAAACTAAAAGATTTAAATTAAAAAAAATTAATGGACAAATAATTTATCTGAAAAAATATTTATAAATTCTTAGTTATTTGATGTTTACTGAAAGATAGTTTTGCGTTTAACAAACTGGACATAAAATTTCTTTACTGAATAACATTCTATACAGGTATTCTATCAAGGGTGGGCAATTACTTCAAAGTCAGGGGGTGTACAGAGCACTGATAACAGCCTCGAATTCACATACTTTTGGGAATTGGTCAATGGTCAAATTCTTGCAGAACTTAATTAAAAATCATGTAATTTAACAGAATTTATATTAATTCTGTAAGAATTTGAAAGAATTCGGACAAATTTATCAAATAATGCCAAAATTCTGTTATTTGTCTGAGAATTTAGACAGAATTTCATAAAATTCTACTATATCTCTAAAAATGTCCTGGAACTCTCATAGAATATTCTGGAACTTACGACGCCATTTACTCAAAATGAGGTGCTATTTTGGTCATTTTCGAAGACCTTTTTAGGCTCGAAGAGTATTTAAGCTATACCTCCGAATTGCCCATCCCTAAATTCTATACAAATTTTATATAGGAATTAAGTTGATATAAAATACTTTATTAATTACTTCTAAAGTAGAACAGAATTGATAGCTATTGTTATATTTTTCAAACAATATTAACTAATCTTTGGCAAAATCATGAAAATCAAGAAAAGTTAATTTAAGAGGTTTGAAGAATTTTAATTTTTAGCTTAACTAAAAAATAAATAATAGCTGATGAGATTATTAGGCTTACAAAGAGAAATATATAGAATATAATTTATATAGATTATTTTTACAATTTTTAGGCTAGATTAAAAGATAATATTTAATTAACAAAAAATTCATATTCTACTGTAACTGTAAAGAATATTTGTAGTTCATCTACTCCTGCTAAAATAAAGATTTACATTTAACAAAAATAAGATCATTAAAATTAATTATATAAATAATAATAATAATGGTTTAGCAATAGAATAAATAAAAAGAATATAATTAATTAATAATAGTTTCATGCTAATAAGATTTATCAATATTTCTAAATAAAAATAAGCAATTAAATAACTTACTGTTTAACTGATGGAAACCATAAACGAATTCAAACAGTGGAGTAATTAAAAGTGAAAATATAATATTTCACAAACAATAGAAAAATAACAGATAACTTGAGGCAATTCTGGTGTTGTTTGACTAATTCAACTTGTTAGTGTCAATTTCGAGGTTAATATCATCTAAAAAATGTTGATTTTATATAGCTTAAAAGTTAATAATAATACTGTCGCTAACATTGAGAAAACTAATAACTTATTTAATCATTTTATTTAACCTTTAAGAATCATTAAACTTGTTATAAATACGATAAGTGAGAGGAAATTTTCGTATTTTTTAATCCCTAATTCAAAAGACTAAAGAAACTTCTGTATAATTAGTAGCAATAAATATTTAGAAAGTTTTATTATATCTATTAATAGGTTTAAGAAAATTATAGCAATGAAATTTCATTGAGGTTTGTTTATTTGAGAAGCTTTTTTTTGCTAAACAACTATTTAAAACTTTTTTTTTAATAACTCTCACAAACTTTTTAAACAATTTTTGCACAAACCGTTCGATTCTATAAAATTTTATGTAATGAAAGTATAGATTTTTGGGTTCACAAAATCTACAGCTTATGGGCTAAATGTTCTCCTAAACAAGTGTTTACAAGTATTAGTCAGAAAAGAGGATCTTTAAATTTTATTTATTTTGAGAACATTTTCATTTTATTAATACCGCTATAAATAAATAAGATTGAACTGGAAGTGCACAACTGATTATTATCACAAATACTTGTGTGGACGGAGAGAAATATTTTTAGTAGAATTGATATCAGAATTTATTTTTTATACAATTTATCAACAGAAGAGTCCCATAAAGAGAGTAAGAATTTAATGAATTTCTGGGAAATCTATTGATAATATGAGAAAAAACCAGAACAAGAAAGCACTTGAAAAAGACGAAATTGATTATCGTTTTAAAAAATATGACGTCACAGACATATGCTTTAGTGTGACCTCACTTTCATTCTTTAATGATCTATAGCAGGCCTGTCCTCATGACACCTAAAATACGGTTTTCCAGAAAAATATGTTACAAATATTTCGTGAAAAGTCAGATAATCTCTTGTAATCACAATAATTAATATGAATATTTGAATAATATTTAAATAATACAATTTAAAACACAATATTAATCTTATTTAATTTATATCATGTCACATGATTAATGTGTAAATCAAAGAACAAAAAAATGCTTTTATTCCGCTGACTTTTCAGAGAGGGTGTTATGAGCACAGGCCTGTTCAAGATATACTGGTTGAAATTAAAATATTTTGTTTTATTAGGAAAATTACTAAACCAAATCTCATAACTTACTACTGAAACCAAATGAAAGTCCCAGGGGTAAGAATGTCTTTTCCTTAAAGTAATAATATTTTCTATAAGATTTAGGAAAGGACATTCTTACCCCTGGGACTTTCATTTGGTTTCAGTAGTGCAATACCATTTTTAAGGGAAACTATGCCTGGAGTGGATATATTTTCCAAAAAACAAAACTTCATTCATAATTCCAAACTATGTTTTATGAGATAACTAATTATTCATTTTAACACCTATAGAGTTTACTAATAATCCAGGTACATTTTTCCAGGAAACTCATCTTCAAATACTATAGAAAATGGCAATAAATAAACCAACCATAAAATGGAATTGCTCCTTTTTAATAGATTCTCTATTCCCTAATTTAATTATTTTTTAGATTTTTAAAAAATCTTTCAGAAAAATTAGATTAAAGAAAAAAATTTAATAAGATTACTTTTACTTTTCAAACTATACATTTTTATGCAACAATATCTAATAAATCTTGAGTTCATCCTTGAAAAAAAATTTCAAATAATAATTGAATTGAACATCTTATTTTATTTTATAATTTTTGAGAAAATGTATAGTTTATTTCAATTTAACAAGGTATTATATGAATAAAAAATCTAATCTTAAATAATTTTAAAATTTTAAAAAATATCTATTAAAATATCATAAAATATTTCATTTTTAATTATAACATGCTGAACAATTTTAGCATAATTGATGAAGGTTTACTGTAGATATAGCATATTTTAATCATTAACCTAAACTTTTCTCAGCTATGCTACAACTATGTTAAATAATACAAATAAATATACTCACCAAGCAACATATCGCTAATAGCTAGATTAATTAGAAAACAATTTGTTACATTTCTTAATCGATGTGTTAATAAGAGAGTAAACAGAACAGCAATATTTCCGACAATACAAGCGATAAATATGATTGAATAAGCAATTATTCTAATCACAATCGACATAATCGACTGCTGCTGTTGTAGGTCTAGACGAGTCGAGTGCTTAACCGACGCAATACTAATATTATTATTCAAGTCATTATTGTTAAGCAAACTATTGTTCTGGGAATCAGAATAATAATTATTGACGTTATCGACAAACAGTTCAGAAAGCGATTCTGTAATTCCAGCCGAATATAAATCGCTTAATAACAGACTATTCACACGCGAGTCGTTTATGCCTATGATTTCGATATCCATACTGTTCTCTAAAGACATATAAAATAGTAGGGAATATATTAAATAGAAAACAAGAATATTCTGAAGTAAAAAAAAACTTTAATATAGAAAAATATTTAGGTTTTTTATTTTCTTTTAAAAATAAGAAAAATGCACAAGATTAAAATAGTTGGAGGAGAGCACAGCTATAAATATTAGAAAAATTCAATTTTTTAACATTTCAACTTTAATAATTTTATTCCTGAATTTCTTAGTCTTATAAATTAATTAAATAGAAATTCTTTCTAATAATTCATTGCTTTAGTTATTTAATTCACTTTTAAGTAGAAAAAAAATATTAATTTAGTTTTCTATTCTTAGTTTTGTAGCAATTTATTAGCAAGATTTAATTTATTAAAAAAATACAGAATATTATTTCGGAAACTTAGGATTATTTAATAAAACTTTTGTTTTAATGAAGAATATTTTTTTATTATAAAGGTTTTTACATTAATAAAAGCACAAAATTATTTTCCAAAAGTAAAAGCAAAATTGTAAAAATTTTAATTAATAACGTAAATATATTTGATTGATATGATATTAAATCAGTGATACATTTATATCTTATTTAATAGGAATATAAAAATATATTCTCCCCAATGATGTATGTCTTTATGTATATAATTAAATGTACAGAACTTGACTGAATAGTAGGTGTTGTGTGAATTGTTATCAAACTTTATATGCGATCAGAACTTTAGCTCAAGAGGTTTATATATAGATAGAAATGTAGTGAAAGAATATTCCTGGCGTTGACAGCTATACTATATGTTTGCGCGCGCCTGCCTTTCAACAGATAATCAATTTTATTAATATTCAGTACCTGTATGTTAAAGTTAGAGACAACCAGAGTATATCTCATATGGAATATTGAATTTAAACAAATAAATAAATCATTAGAATATTCTATACTTTATATTAGTTTTGAAATATGATTAAATAAATTTTTTATTAGTTATAATATTTTATTCATTTCCTTAGAGATTAAAGTCATTTGATTTTTCAAGGGATTTCATGATTAGATTTATAATTAAAAAATTAAAAATAAAAAACAACATGACTTTATAGTGCTTAAGCTAATATTACAAATAAATTTCATCAAATTAAATCTTTAAATAATAATGGCCAAATATGCCATTTGTTTAAAAGTTAGATGTATTCCACTTTAAATTAAAAATTATGACATGGTTTTTCAAAATAATCCTTTATCATGTGAATTCTCTCAATAGTACTACAAAATAAGATGTTTTGAATGAATATCAAGTAAAAGGGGTTACGCCCGAGGTTAGTGAAGGGTGCGGGGGAATCAGCACTCACTCGTGAACCTTCGTTACTCCTGGAATCTGTATATCACTTTATTAATGAGAATTTTGAAAAATTAAATTTAATTGAAAATCATAAGCACCCCGAATGACCGCCTACACCAAAAATTTTTTCTAAAATTTTTTGTTCATTATCTAAAAGTTAGATTAAGGGGAAATTCCATTTTTGACCTTGAGAAAATTCTACCTGGTAGAGGACTTCTAATTTTGCAGAACTATTTGAAAAGTGCAAAATTTGTGGTAAAATTGTAAATACATGATTATTACTTGAACCGGACAAAATAAAAATATGGTTCCAAAGGCTCAAATACACATCCATAATGTAGAAAGTCTTTAGGACAGTGATCGTCAATTCAGAAAACAACTGGTGATCCCAGAAAAATAACCAGACTGTTTTCAACCCGGAAACTAAAAATATTTAACAATTAATAAAATATTCTATAATTTAGTATTGACCATATTAAGCATATATTTTGAATAAGATAAAATATTTTGTAAAAATTAGTCAAACTAGAAAATTTGGTAGAAAACAGTCTGGTTATTTTTCAGGGATCACCAGTTGTTTTCTGATTTGACGAACACTGATATATAGTATATATAATTAGACTTGAATTTTAAATGTTTCGATACAATGTTTGACAAATTGTTCTTTTCTCTAATCATTATTTTTAATTTTGTATTTTTTTGAAATAAAGGAATAATTTTTCAATAAATCAAAACTAAGAAAAATGTTTTAACGAATATAAATCATTTGAAAACAACTAATTTTATTGTTTTTACATAAGTTCTCCCATTCCATTCCATTTTTGGAAGCAAGTGGATGAATTTTTAAATTATCAAACATTTAATTAATTTTATAAATATTTTGTAAAAAAATTTAAATTTAACATTACTAACTCCTCGATCTAATATCTATTCGTTAAAAATGGTTATTATAACCAAATGACATATCCTTCTAATTTTCTAATAACTTCAAGAGACTCGTCCAAAGATAAGTATAGAAATGCTCGTTCAATGGAAATGCACAGAGTGAATTTTATTGGGATTATTATAGTTATAGGGTCTATTGAGAGATAATGCAAAATAACATAATTTTCACAGAATTTTACATGTTACCCTAAGTTCGGGCAGATAAGCCGAGACGCATCTGAAGAAAACGTAAATTTTTTGAAAAAATAACAATTGGTTTATAAGTTAAAATATTTTATCAAGGAATCAGATTCTACAAATGAATAAAATGTGAATTTCCATAGTTAACTATTTGTAATCCAGGTCATCATATTCTTTATAGGATTCAATATCGAAATTCTCAAACAATTAATTATTCTCGGTCTCTACTTAATTATCATTTATTTACTTAACAACATTACAATTTTTGATATTTATATAATATTTTAAATAAATTTAAGAAATGTATTTTTCAAACGGCTAGCAGACCAGTAATTATTAACATAATTAAAGCAAATTGATCAAAAATTGCATTAATATCTATAAGACATATGACAAGTTTCAAAGTTCTGATTATTTGTTGCATTAGTAATTCGGTCAAATACATTCTTCGGTGAAATAGACGTTTCGGTCAAATACATGTGGTGTCACATACATGTTTCCGTTACTACTTGTTTCGGTCAAATACATGTCACCGAAAAAAGTATTTGACCGAAACAAGAATTTTACGGAAACATGTATTTGACCAACACATGTATTTCATCGAATAAATATTTGACCGAAACAAATATTTAACCGAAACATGTATTTGACCAACACATGCATTTTATCAAAAAAAAGTATTTCACGAAACATGTATTTGATCAAAATATGTATTCATCCAAAAAAGTATTTCACCAAATCATATATTTCACTAAATTTGATGTTCTTGGTATTCAAAAACATTATAAGAAATTTTGTGCAGTTTGCACAACTTCAACCTATGCTCCGGCAGCCGAATTTGGAGTCCCTATCAATGACTATGTTTTTATTTCAAACTAATATTTGTCTGTCGTTCACAGATTAATCAAATTCAATAACACTAACGAAAAGGGAAGGGAAGAATCATTTTAAGAAATCTGTTATATGCTGTGAAGAGCTCTTGCTCGCGAGCAAGATTTTTTCTTTTATTAAGACTTAATTTATGTGTAAACATCGATTTTCTTATAATGCCATACCCATAAAGAGACTATTGTATTATTTTTTGGTTTTATAGATAGAACTTTGGTGACAAGTACTCAATAGAGTGCACTGAAACACCAATATACTTGTTTTTTATTTGTTATGGTATGGATTCAATGTTTTTAATGTATTAAATTGGAGTTTCAGTGCACTCTATTGAGTACTTGTCACCAAATCTATAAAACCAAAAAATTATATTAAAAAATTATAGAAGATATCCATCTTATAAGTGTCTAGTCTACTTTGGTGCTGCAGTGCATTTTATATCCGATGCAAGATATTATATTTAAACTCTGCTTCTATAAAATAAGTTCGTTAAAATACTAATAAAATTAACGATTTTCACTATTATCAATGAAATGTTCTAGATAAATTGATGTTACAACTGAAATTACGTTAAAATTATAAGCAAAAAATTGCATTCACCTTGCTTGAATCTTCTAATGTAACAAAAAATTACATGAATATTATAGAAACACAGATGGTCATTTCTGGAATTAATACAGCTAAATATTTTCTTTTATGTTAAGTAAATAGAAAACAATTAACTGTTGATCAGATATTATTATTTAAAGATCAGAAAAATTATCTCTTTATGTTTGTTTAACAATTTAGATAAATCTTTGGTTAAAGTCGTGATTCGCGGAAACAAATACTAATTTTTGATTAATTAAAAGAAAGTTTAGATTTATTACATGAATATAGCTTACAGTTTCTGACAGCACTTTAGTTTTAAGAATACATGTGTAAAGTAGTAGTCTATCAATTCATAACTTGCATTATCGATGCATTCACTGCTTGTATTCATTCACAGTTTGTATTCTTTAATAACAGAAAAAATATATAATTGTTTACAAAACTAATTAATTATATAATTATGACATTTCGACAACACTGTTATGAATTGATAAACAACTTTTAGTTTCTGCATAACTAATAGTTTAGTTATTTTTGATTAATATATAAATTAAAAGTGATTTGAGATTAGCTTAAGTTTATAATCAAAATAAATTGTATCGACATTTCATATGATTGTAATCCTTATTAACGATAGAATTTCTGTTCCAAGAGTTTTAGATAAATGTAAAGCAGAGTTGAATTGCATTCACAATGAAAACAGATTTAGAACTTTGAAGAAAAGGCGTAACGGATTGTCACCCGTCGATCATAGTTAAAGGTGAAAGGTCAAGAATACCAATGTGAGTTGAATTGAAAAACAAAAGCACTAATCGGGGCAAATGATTGTCAAAGTTGGGGCAAATCAAAGTCAAATCAATTATTTAAAATCAAATTCTATTCAACATTAGTTGTGTTTAGACATGATTTGTATTAACATTTAGTTAAAACTCATATACAGTAAAGATATTTTAGTTTCAAAAGCAATGACAAGCTTTCAGGCAAATTGTGTTTAATATTATTCATACAAAATATTTTCTCATTTGTTGAGAACTGAAATTTTAATTCAATATAAAGTGAAGAATATAAGTTCAATCTAACAGTAGGTGCTTTTGAAGTCTTGTGAAGTTTTGTTATGAAGAAGAGCTTTATTAAAACATATTCCATACACTTGTATAGTATGTGTGCATTTAAAGCAATAGCACAGAATCGCACGATTTGACTAAGATCTGAACGTTTTAAGCAATGAAATCGTGAGTTTAGAGTCGGATCAATAGACTTTAAATTGTAAGTCTTGTCAGAGCGCGTTCAACCAAATAAGGCAAACCTTTTCACATTACAATTACCGCACGAAACGTAATTATTGAGCTCAACGTATGAATCCTTAATGCAATTCATGTAAAATCACACATCGCTCTAACCATAACTAACTATACAGTACTCTATTGGTATTGGTTCCGAACCAAATATACAGTGTGTACTCTATTATATTTTATAACTATTGAATAATTCACCGATCGTTTTGTATCAAATGGTATGCAATGCAATATAGTATGCGCGGCGTCTTAGCCCTCATGGCATAGCTTGGAATTAGACATTCAATCAAATAGAGTGGCAATAATGTGGCATCACTTTTGTGCCATTCTCTTATTTTATATAGACAAATATAAATGAAAATTACATTTTTCGAAAACATAAATCAATACTTTTATTGAAATAATTTGTAAATTCAAATATTTGACTCAAAAAACTCTATACAGTAATACTTTACTGAAGTTATAAAAATTCAAAAAAGAGATAAAGATTTATATAATTTGTGACTTTTATTCATTGAATTGCATTTACCGTAGAAAAGAAGTAACAAAAATTCATTTGCTCTTAAATACAGTCAGTCCTGTTTAGCGAAAATCAGTCAATCAATTACTTTCTATTATTATTACTGTATTTAAGACGAGAAGTTTGTTCATTAAAAACAAGACTCGCTATAAATAGGATAACAATAAATGAATTCCAATATTAATAAATTAGTTTAAAACTAATGCATAAATTTTAATTCTGAAGAATTGTATTGAGATTTAGCACAAATATAATATTTTATAAAATATATTAAATTTCTGTAAAGTTATATCAATAAAAGTGTTAATATGTGCCGAAAGTTGTATTTTCTAAATTTGAATTCATTTACAATTCACAGCAATTTTTTCTTCAGAATAACTTAAAAGTAATAGTGTTTTGTATTAACACAAATGCAATGTCGGTCTCCTCTCTCTATATTTTCATTAATAATTAAACAGACATTTCAGTACACTTTGCAATTCAAACAATGCAATAAAAGAGGCGGTTTATAGAATGTATTCCAATAATATTGAACAGAGTATTTATTTTTTAGAAGAAAACTCTTCTCATTTCTCAGTTCAAAACAATATTTACTGCAATAAAATTTTTCATTTGTTTTTTGATTTATTCCGATTTAATTTTTCTGAATCACACGTTTCTCCAGTAAACTATAAAAACATTTCTTAGAAATTCTCAAACCTTTAAATTCTGCGATAGATTTTTCAACCTTTCAAGAATTCTTCATTCAATTGATAGCTATATAATAAAAATTTTCATTAGACTATAAAACTATTGAAATACTTTTAATTAAGTAAATATTTTATTTGAGAATTAATTTGATTTCATTTTAATTGAATTAATTTAATTTTCAGATTAATTTTATATCCTCTCATTATGAGAATCTCATATATCGATACAATAAAGCAATTTATTTCAAAAAAACATTTTTCTCTTTTTCATCTTTCGATATACAAAAAATTGTTTGAATACAATATAGTAAATGAATAGATTTGAAAATAATAATTATAAAAAGCAATTATAGCCAACATTTTTTTAAAAAAGTATAGAAAAGAAAAAGAAAATAACGATGAAATGAGTTTATCCGGAAAATTAAATTAAGATCAAAAGAAAAGTTCGAGCATTGGTTAAAAAAAGAGATGCATTTTTAAACATTGGCTTTTGATTCATAAATATTTATATGAGAGAGAAGTATATCATTAGCTGATTGTTGTTTAGTAACTTAATCGCAATCAAATTGCATTAAAGCTTATTTATAATTCCATTCATTTTAAATTAAAAATTCTCAAATAAAAGCACTACAAAAGGTTTATGTTTGAGATTTTTGATATTACGGTTAAAGAAGAGCATCTGATAAATGAATTGAATTTCATGCGCTTCACAGCAATATTGCACTTTTCAAACACACATAATGTCTGAGTCACGCACTCGTATGCAATTGAATTGTATTAAGACCTTCACCTGCAATCGTGATATATACCTGACTTTGGAGACGATGTGCATGTCTTTTACCACCCACTCATACCACTTATACCACTCATACCTATGGCTTTTTGTGATCTGAATAATAATTTAAAAGTGAATTAGTTTAATAGTTCTCTCTCTCTCTCTCTCTCTCTCTCTCTCTCTCTCTCTCTCTCTCTCTCTCTCTCTCTCTCCCCTTCTTCATTCTCTTCTTTAGCACAACAAATATTTTTTTGTACAAATTATTTTAACTCAAAAATTAGTGTATTTATTATGGATTACACTTCCATATACTTTACACTATTTCTTCTCTTCAATTTAATAATAATAATAATAATAATTGAATGTAATTCTTATTTCATTCGCTTCCCCTCAACGCAACACTTCTATTATTGAGTTAATATACAATCAATTTATATCGTGAACTAAATGTTGAATACAAATCCAAAAAAGAAGAGAAAAGAAAGAGAAAAATTTGAAAGATTTTCATTATATTTGTATGCATTCACAAAGAACTTTATTAAATATATTTTGCTGTAATTCAAAAGATAAGATAATTCAATATCGTTTTACATTATCTCAAATGTTATTCATTATTCATCTCTTTTTCTATTCTTCTCTCTTTTTTTTGTAAAAAACTAAATAATAAATAGTATTTTCATTAAATGTTTGTTTTTCAGAAAATTTAAATTGAATTAATAAAAAAATTTTAATCTTTAAAAAAATTATATCGATTATAAGCACACTTATTATTATGAAAGATAAGATTATGTGGTTATTAGAAAATTATAGTTTATTTAATATTGAGATCAGATCTTCCGTTATTGAGATTTATTCATAATTCAATGTTAAGAAGTCTATTAAAGCAAATATTAAAACAATTACTTGTTATAAGTGGCCTCATATGACACACAATATTAACATATTTATCCTCAATTAATACAATATTAAGTTATTTCAGAATTGTAAGAGAATTAATAACAGAGTAATGGGAGAAAAGGCGGAAATGAGGTCGAATCTGGTTTTAGATTCACTTAGTTTTCAAGGAGAAAGTGAGCAAAAATACAGAAATAATTCATCAATAATTGTAATCCTCATTGTTGTTGAATGACATCACATCCCTATCATCCCTCTGCCAAATGATTCTCAAACCATCCAAATCAAGGTTGCATTTTCAATATGATCTCCAATCAAATAAAATCTTTTGAAATTATCTCTTGTTTTATTCATCTAAAATGATGACAAAATATGAAATATTCAAGAAAACAATCCGGGATTTTCATAAATTATCATAAATTTTTCTAAAAGCTTCGATTAATTTTATTGATTAGTAAATTATTATATTTATATATGAAGACCACATTAATACTCGCTTTGAATTCATTTATTGAGTTAAGTCGAGTCAATATAATAAAAATGTTAAATCAAGTGTAATAATGAATTCATGCATATAATCGCTGGTAATAAACCACTTGATCCTCGATTTATTGAGAAATAAGTTGAATCTAACGTATTCTACTCACTAATGAACTTAATCCGTGATATGAATAACTTTCAGGGGTGGCCACCGCTCCATCACAAGGGGTAGGTTTGGCACTTATGGTGAGAGAAAGGCTCAGTTTTACATTGTTTCCCCCTATCCGTGGGGTACCTGTACTCTTTTGAGTACCCTTCAGAATAAGCTAGATTTTATAGTTTGATTGCCCTCTGGCCACCTTTGAATAGCCTTCTTCTTAAGCTCATTTTGGATTTGTTGAGTCAATGTCGTGAAGAATTTTCATTCAAATCGAATCAATAATTTAAGAATTTATGTTAATTTAGTAAAATTTATTCGACAAATACTCTCCATTTCATTGTAAATAAGCAATGAAATCGTTTTAATAATTATTGTAAAATAGAATAATTAAATGTAAACTGATTTCGATATTATTCTAAATTCTTTTGAAAATTCAATTGATCTCAATTCTGGTTTGTCTATGAATTAAACAGAATTACTTAATACTGTGAATAAAATCATATCCATGCAAATTGTAATTTTGTATAATACTTTCTAATGTTGATTTTAAAACTGTACAGAAATTTTGCTGAACTGATTCAATGTTAGCCTTTCAATCACATTTTTCTTTTGAATAAAATGAGTTGTAGAGTAAAGTAACATGGCAATTAATTTGACTGGTCTAAAAATGGGTGTAAGAATTGATTTTCTGATTAAATATAAAGTTTTAAATTGTAAAACTTTTTCTTCGGCTATTAATATATGTATTTTTTAGTCGAAATCTTGACGAAAATCATAAAGATGCTTTAATTTTTCAAAATATTAAAAGAGTATTTTTACAAATTTAGAAATAGTTGGAGTATTGAAGGGGCATTGAGTACCCCTGACAGCGAGTAAAATAACTTATAAGAAAAGTATAACTTAAGTAACGGATAGTCATATAGAACTGAAATTTTATGAATTATTATATTTGTATAATATTTTTATATATAAAGGAAATTCTATAATAAAAGAGATGAAATCGAGTGAAAAGCTTTGATGATTCTTCATGTCAACCAGAGTTTGCAATAATAAAAGGAAACCTAAGAATGATAGTCCACACAAATGTGAATCCTAATGACCACACATGAAGTATTGAATAGGTTTGATGAGAGTCACGATTTATAATCCTTGTTCACTAAAATTCTCAAAACTTTTCAATTATTTGAATGTAATTCCTTGTATTCATTTCACAAATATTTTCTACTATATTATAAAACTCTAAATGTTATACTTTGTGTGAATACAATTCTTCTTCAATTTTTTTTCAATAAAGTATTTTTCAAAGGATTTTAATTGAATTCGTTTCTCATGTTTTCAAATCTAGAGTTTAATAAATGTCAATAATTGAGAAAAAATACGGAAAATTACGAAAAAACTATTTGAATAAAAAAGAAGACACAATGCGTTATGAAATAAAATGTGAATTTTTTTAAATATTTCATTGAGAATTGAATTTTGAGAAATATTTGGCTCACATTTTGCAAATCAATGACTATGGGATGCAAAACATTTACAAGGAATTAGAATAAATATTATATAAAATTTTCCTCATATTTAGCAGATTTTTATAGGAATTAAAATTTTAAATTATTGTTTGATTAATTGAAGAGAAGATTTGATGTCATCAGTCATTGATTTTTTGTGTGCAAATCTTTAAAAAAATAATTCTCAAAAAATAGAATTAAGTTTTAATTAAAATTGTTATAATATTCACATAAGTATTGATAAGAATAGAATAGGAGTTCACGAACTGACTTAAAAATTTAATTTATTTAGAATTATTAAACATTTGACCATAAAATGTTACCGAAAATAATTGAATTCTAAATTTCTTGAGTAGTATTTTAAATTCAAAGTGAATTTCAAGAATAATTTTATATTTTTGTGTTTGCAGTACTTGTTTGGGATGAGAGAACACTATTTTTGATTATATAGAGTACAGGTCTGCCGATTAAGGAAACTATAGATATATTGTTGGGTACAGACTCTAACTTTTAAGTATTTGATTTAACAATTGAACAGTACAATACATATTGGCCAGAGCATAGTCAGAGCAGAGTGAGGGCACAGTAGAGCATAAGCAGGGCATAACCTGCTTGTCTGTACACACAGTTGTGGCCATTCCCTCGACTGCCTCTTACACTCGCAATGAACTGCCACTTTTGACGGGTTGGCATTGTTTTTCATTGGTCTTTCCGAAAGCAAAGGCACACAAGAGTCGCATCTCTTTATTGATGAAATTTATTAGAAGCGGTGATTCTTTAACCCCATGTCATTGGATTGCAATTGCGTTTGCATTGAATGATCAACGCATACAAGGCATACATGTCTTGTATTCCGTCATAAAATTCTGAATTACGATCTCTGCTATAAATTTGTTCGAAACACCTCATCATAAGACAACATAAGATGAAAGACTTTAGTTCTGAGCTTTACTTTTATGGCATAATTACAGTTTTGCCGCTCAAGTATTTGTTGTCATTTAAGTTAACTCTAATAAACATACTTTTCGATGGCTCAGCACTGCATCTAAATTTGGATAATAATTAAATTCAAAACAGAATATTGCACTCAAAACAGATTTCAAACTCTGGATTAAAGCTCAAACTCCTTTATATTAAACTTTTTTATTTATTGCTTTATATGAATCATAATTAGTCTCTTATTTATTAACATTTATTTCTCTAAAACTAATTTAACTCTATTTTGATGTTAATGTTTCTGATTTGACCGATGAATGAATCAGTCAGTACTTCAAACATTAAAATTGATTGGATTTTTAATTTATCAGCCTTTATAAGACTTATAAGACTTACCACAATTATTAGCAATAAATTTATTGTTCAATTTTTAAATAATTGGATCTATATTTCTATCCTGTACATCCTGTATTGAGTACACTTTGGATTTGTGTTTAGATTTTACCAAATTAAATTAAAATATAATTTTAATTAATTAATGACAATTTGATTTCTATCTTAATTCTAACTTTTATTACGAATCAATGAATATTTTAGTTTTTGAAGAATATGAATTCAATAAATATTATAAAATAGAGAAGATGACTAAAAATACGAAAAAAATGGAAAGTAATATTTTAGATGTTTGAATTGAGACTGCATAACTACCTATATTATAATTCTTCGACTTCAATACTGATCTATATCTTTTAGGGAATCGAATTTTTATGTTTAGTATTTAATTGAACATTAATTCAATTTTGAGAAAACATCGAATTCTGCTTCGAATAACTTTAAAATAATTTGTGTAACGTTTGAACTAACATTATGTTGTGAATTGGCATGATTTTATATCATTAGAACAAAATTAAACTTATTTTATTTACGGTTATAAAAGGGTTTAAATAATAATTGTGAATTTTAACAAATTGGAAACCTGATAGACAATTCTCCGTAGCACAAGACCGCTTATGGAAAGGTTATCTGCTGAGCTCTATTATTATAATAGTGTTGTGTGCCATATAAAGGAGGTGTTAAATTATTACCTCCACCTCCACCCCCATTACAAAGCATTGGTATGTCTTTACTTTATAGACCATATTGTATTACATTTGATAAGTCGTTATTTTGAAAGTTTTACATTGAAGTAGATTTAGACTTAACTAAAAACTTCCTGATTTAATGAAATTCTTAAATAAAATATGACATAAGGCTTAAAATCACGATTTAATCATAATATGTAAGGGTTATTTGTTATTTTCAGCCCTATATTCAAATACATATTCAAATTAGTCGATGAGTTTCAATCATTTATTATGTCAGCGAAAATAACTAGAGATAAGAATAATAAGAAAGCCTGTGGTCTATAAAAAGATGACTACAAATTCAAAAGTATATAATCTTTTCAGTTGTTTACCTCAATTAATTACAAACTGTGCGTAAATGAATTTTATATAAAAAATTGAGCTCAAAATTGTTTTAAAGATTCACTTAAAAAGCTTATCAAATCATCTCATCATTAGTTTTATTTTGCTTTTTTGTGTTTTATCGTGTTTTATATAATCTAAATATTGTGTAAATAAAAGATAAGAAATTTATTCAAAATATGAAGCAAAACATCTTTAGCTATAGTAAACTATTTTGGAACAAACAGTCAAAAAAAAGTCTTAAACAATCTTAAGTCAGATTAATATAGAGTTTGATTTTATTCAACACATATTTATGAAATAATTAAATAAATTCCGTCCTTCAAGATTCAAATGTTTTTGAGTTGAAAAACAAAATGTAATTTAAATTCTGATAACTGGAAACGTATGAAAATGACTTATCATTATTAATATTACTAAATTTTAATTCAGTATTTTCTTTAACGAATACATTAGTGAAGAATAGAAAAGAATTTTTAAGCGCATAAAAGATAACATAATTTATTCAATAAAACAATTTATTTGAGATTAATTTAAATCTAATCTAAATAATTGTGTGTTTTGTAATAACTTTTGTGATTATAAAAACTTAAATTCTGCAAAACTGAATGTTTTATTCTTAAGTTTTTTTTTCAGAGAATTGTTTGACAATTTAATTATCCAAATAATAAAATAGGGTTCGTTTGGGCTCTAAGTTTGTCTCAATTGATCACAAATGAACTAAAAACTCATTAAAATTTTTAGAAATATTGAGTATTATATTAAACTTTCTTTCATTATATTAAGGGATAGCCAAAGCTCGTCCCAATCGGGGAAAAAATCGAAATGTTTTTCAAAATTCATAGGGATTACCATACATAGCATCACTTTTCATTAGAAGAATTATCAAAATTTTCACAAAACCAAGGTGAGTTCAAAACTACTGGATTTTGATAGCAAGATTACTCCTTAGTTGTTCACAGGGTGTATATTTATGCTATAATTAATACCTTGGCCATCCCTGATTATATTCGTCTTTATTATACGCAAGAATTTTATTATTTGATTCATTAAATAAGAAAAATAGGATAAATCAGTCATTAAAATAAAGTTTTATTTTATCAAAATTTTATAATTATTTCAAAAGTTTGCAAAATATTCAGTTCTTTTTATTGTATACATTGTTTATTTGATCTATTTTTTAAAAACAATTTACACAAAACAGGAAATTTAAAAATTCTATACATTATTTTCTTGTATTAAAATTGATTTCATTTCAAACAAATGACTAATACTAGAAATTATTTTGTCATATATTAAAATTCAACAAGATTTTTTTAGATTTTATGACTTTTCTCTTTATTCTTAATTAAAATATCTATTATTCTTCATCTCTGGACAACAGTTTGAGATTTAGCTTTGCATTAAATGCTTTGAAAAATTATGTGCACTTGAATTGAAGATAAAAATTAATTGAAATGAAATATATGTAAAATTTTTATTGCATAATAAAAATATATAAATTAATCTACAAATTTAAGTCAATTAAGAGAAATAAAAATTTACTTTAAACCTAATTATTTTTAAAAAATTAATGGCAATTCATGACCAGAGATGGACATTATATAAATGCAATGATAAGAAACAATTAGATTCACTTAAAAACCCGATACGGAATGGAAGTATGAAGTGTTGGATACTATAGGATAACAATTCAACAATAATAATACCAACTCTTCAATCGATTGATTGATTGCTTGAATTAATAGAAAAAAATGGATTACAATTACAAATGAAAGGAAAGAATATCTGAAAAAAGAAATGCAATGGAAAAAAGTTTTGTTTGTTTTGCTTTTTTTGTGAAAAAATTAAAAAAATATCACAACTGGTCTTCTTTTTTATACAAATTAGTCGTCTTTTTACAGCTTTGCCTTTGAAGACCACAATCGGAATCATTCGCTGCACTAAAAAACTTTTTTATGGATTTTTACTCTTTTTTAACAATGATTTTTGTTTAAGGCGTTAGTCCTATAATGCACTGGAAATTTGTTTCTTATAATGAGTTCATTTAATAATTAATTAAATTATTGTATTCACAGTTAATATTAGCACTTGTATGGTATGAACAGTTGCATTAACACTCAGATTTGTCCTCTTCTACTAAAAACTGTGTGTCTTTGTCCGTATCGACTGTCGTAGGATTCAAAGCGATTTGTCTGATTTGGACCTGAGGTGAGGACCTGTGGATTACACTGGAAGGCGGCAATACTGCTGATCCACTTAAAGACTTATCGTAATTATTGGTCACATCTATGGGCACTTTTTTCTGATAAATATCGTCCGGAACTTCATATATACCAGCATTCGATGATATCGTTTCGTTGTTTAACTTTTTAACACTATTTTCAGTTCCATTTGATTCCAACTCTTCGTACATCGGATTCGCAAAATCTGTGGGTTTAATGTCACCCAAATTGAACTCTCCGTCCATCGGCTCCTAATATATCAATAATAAAAAAAATAATAATTATATAACTTATAAGTTTAGATATAAGACAATTAATCGACTGTAGGCCAGACTTACCGGTTGGTGGCCTTCATTGGGACCGTTGCGCAAAAAAGTAGGTCCACTGAACTCGACATTAGTTCCACTACGGAATGATACACTTTGATTGGCACCGAATCCCGGTTTACTGCAATCATTAATTTAAAGATTTTAATATTAAACACCGAAAATATTTTTGAAAAAATGTTTTTCTCACAAATTTCTTCGTTTAAAGTATGTGTAGAGACCGACAGCCAATAGTCCGGTGAAGAGGAGAATAAGGAACGGAAGTATATATTTAGCGAACACGTGATCGTTGTCTCCACTTATTTGACTGCGAGGTATATACTCTTCACAATTATTTCCCTCAAAGTTGTCGAGACATTTGCAGATTATTTTAGACGAGTCCTGTTCGCTGTGAACACAAGAGCCGCCATTTCTGCACTGACACCGATGTGGCAGTGCTTTCGGCTGTTCGAAGGCTGTGTTGCAGTTGCCGTTCAGACTTAACACCGAAGAAGTCGAGTCCGGACACGAACAACGATATCCACCCGGAATGAGAAGACATAAGTGAGAGCAGGAGGCTGTTTGACATGGATTGGACACTAAGACAGTAATTGTTGGATATTTAGACAAATGTTAACTAAAAATCATTTTCTGCAACCAATGACTTACAAGAGGTGTTGTATTTCTTTTCCTGATAGACCTTCACATCAGTCGCGTGTTCTAATGAACGCCTGACCCTAACTTTGACCCCTCGACCAAACTTATCCTGGCGAAATATGTCTCCCGTGTCTCGGGTCACCCAATAAAGCTGGTCTTCAAACATGTCTATACTGTTTGGATGATTTAGTTCACCGCTAATTACAGTCACTCTATTGGTTCCGTCGGGTTTAGCGGATTCTATTGTATTTAGTTTTGAGTCACACCAATAAAGTCGATGTCCGGCCTCGTAGTCAATGGTAAGACCAGTCGGATAACCGATTTTTTCATTAATGATTAGTTTTCTTCTGTTCCCGTCCATCCACGACGACTCGATTTTAGGCGAAAATCCCGAATCCGTCCAAAACATTCGTCTGATTTGAAAGAGATTTCATAAGAAAATGGAAATAAAATAATTTTGGATAAAAATACCCCAATTCTGGGTCCAATGCGAAAGAAGTGGGTCTTTCTAAGCCAGTACTGACAACTGCTTTGCGATAGCGGCCATCGAGAAGACTCGTGAATATACGCCCCTTTGGTTTACTGTTGGACAGATCCATATCCATCCAATAGAGGTTTCTAATCAATTAAATATATATACATTCGGGTAAATATTGATTGTCTTCAGTTTTCAAAGTGTTTCAAACCTTCCGACCCAATCGACTGCTATGTCAACCGGTTTTGTTAGGCCTTTAAGTTCCAGATTTTGGGAGAACCCATTTCCATGTTCCGGATCATTCGGGTTTGGAATTACTGCTCTTTTAATTGTCTTATCGTAAGTGTCGGTCCAATAAAGAATGTCTGAATGAAAATCACATATAATTTGTCAAAACTCTTATTTCAATCAAAATCTATTGCACAGTATAACTGACCAGTGATGGGATCATAATCTATGGATTGGACGCGACTCTCGCCAGCAATAAGTGACGACTGGTGTTGATGTGACAAATCAAGTGCTCTTATATCTGGTCCGTCGGCATAGAGTACAAAGGCTGGGATTTCGCTCTTAGCGACACACCTTTCATCAGTCATCTCAAAGCCTGGTTTGCATTTGCAGACATACGTTCCCTCAATATTAATACATATCTGCGAACAGTTGTGTCCAAAACCTGAACACTCGTCGATGTCTTCGCATAGTTTGGTGTTGTTGTGAGAGATTTGATATCCACTGAAAGTAAAATATAAGTTAATGTTTTTTGTACTTTATATGAATCGGGAGTAAAGGCCAGGCATACCGGGGACAAACACAGATATATCCGCCGTCGCCCACAATAGAGCAGTTGTGCTGACAGTTTCCTTTGGTCTCTCGATTGCAAACTCCTTTATGACATCCCTTTTCATCGGAAAGGTCTCCACAATCGTCGTTGTGATCGCAAACCTTTTCCACTGCAACGCACTGTTCGTTTGCGCACTTGAATTGGTTGGACAGACAGGGCAGCGGCCATTTGCGACACAACGTGTGGTTGTTTTCATCGCTGCCATCGCCGCACTCGTCCTGTCCATTGCATATCTGCCATAAAGGAATGCATCGTTTGTTATTGCACTGGAACTTTCGGGTCAAATCGCACTCGAAGTTTTGACACATGGTTTCCACTTCATCTGTGCCATCGCCACAATCGTCGTCGCCGTCGCACAAGAAGTCAGGTCTCAAGCAAACTGTATTATTGCACTGGAATAGTGAGTCCTGACAGAAGCGGCCGTTAGGGAAACGGGTCGGACAGTTGGTCTCATCGGACACGTCTTTGCAGTCTTTATTTCCATCGCAAACTAGTTTTTGGGGAATACAGTGACCACTCCTGCACTTGAACTGATCGTCTTTACACCTATAGTCGAGGCATTCCTTCTCATCGGTTCCGTCATCGCAGTCGTCGTCGTGATCGCAGCGCCAACGCGAGGGAATACACTTCTTGTTCCCGCACTGGAACTCACTCTCCGAACACTCCCGATAGAGATCGACACACATTGAGTTGTCTTCGTCTGATTTGTCTCCACAATCGTCTTCAAAGTCTAAAATTCAGTTTAATATTAATTATTGTTTTAATTATATTTCAAATAAATAATTAAATCAATGAATGGATGACTACCGCATCGCCACCGAAGAGGAATACATCTGCCGTTTTTGCATTTGAAATCTCCGGTTTCGTGACATTTGGGGCAAAAGTCCGGATTAGTTTCGTCTGAATTGTCCCGACAATCGTCTTTGCCGTCGCAGAACAGCCAACTGGGAATACACCGGTAGTTGTTTCTGGTCGGGCACTTCTGCCACCCCGTACTGCAGTTGCGATTTCTGCATCTGTGCGCCGGCTCATCGCTATTATCGCCACAATCATCATCGAAGTCACAAAACCATAGTTTTGGAATACATTTTCCATTTTCGCACTTGAATTGTGTGTCTCTATCGCATTCACGCGAATGACAAACAGACGAGTCCTCATCCGATCCGTCCGAACAGTCATTGTCTCCGTCGCACTGCCACGAGTCGGGAACACAACGCCCGGTTGACCGGCATTTGAAGCTGTGTTCACCGCAGGCGGTGTCACAAAAGCCTTCGTCAGACTTATCACTGCAGTCGGGAATTCCGTCACAGATTCTGATTCTGGAAATGCAGGTGTGATTGTTGCGGCACTGGAACATTCCAGGCTTGCATACAAAGGGCGCACAATTCACTTCATCCGAACCATCCCTACAGTCTTTGTCTCCATCGCAAGTCCAGAAGATTGGAATACATCGGTCGTCCGGTGCGTTACACCGATGCTGTCCTTTAGTACAGTTGGCAATACATGTCTTGTTGTCCTCTTTTAATATAAAATTGTTAGGACAGGCGCACGAAAAAGTCTGACCGCCCGGGGAGATGAGGCAGAGGTGAGAACAGCCGCCATTGCTGTCACCACACGGGTTATCGTAAGACAATTGTTTTAAGGGGTGATAGATATGGATATCGTATGGTCTGTGCGATGTATTTCTAAGCACCTGAAGGTTCTCACCTGTAAATTTGTGAGCCTTTACTAAGCCTTTTGTGTTCCAATCCGTCCAATAGAGCCAATCGTCAAAAACACTTAAAGCAAAGACATGCGGAACAGAACTACCGCTCAACACAGAGTGCCTGTGCTTTCCATCGAAGTCTGAGTACTCGATGTAATCCAAGTGCGCGTCCGCCCAAAACACTTTATTACTGAAGTAGTCAATGGTGAGTGCGTTGGGCCAAACCAGCTTCTGCTCGTATGTCACGATTCGGGAGAAGTTCGTGCCGTCCATTCCTATTTTGCCAATACATGAGTGATGGCCCCAATCGGTGAAAAACAGATAACCGATTCCCGGATGGACTGCAATGGCTCGCGGGTCTGATATACTTCGGCCGAGAATAGTCTTGCGGTGATTTCCGTTCAATTCGGACACTTCTATGTGTTTACTGGTTCTGTCCATCCAATAGATCTTTCTTCCGACCCAATCAACTGCCAGTCCTTCCAACCCATGGGCCTCATGTCTGACCACATTCTGTTCTCCGCTTCCATTTATGAAAATTCTGTTTATAGTTTTGTTGCCGACGTCTGCGTAATAGATCCGTTCCTCCCGGTAGTCAAAATCAAGTGCCACAACATTTTTCAAATCCATTTTTATCAGATTATATACCGAACCGTCAGTACTGATGTTCCGCAAGTAATACCTATTACTGAATATAATCCAGGGCTCGATGTTATCCCTTCGTTTGCATACATGTCCATTCAGTTCCCTCTCATAATAGGTTTCATTGCATTTGCAATAATAAGATCCCGGAGTATTGAAACAGTATTGACTGCACTTTCCCTTCAATGCATTGCACTCATCCACGTCTTCACATGCCTTTCCGTCTTTCATCAGATAATAGCCTTCATTGCATTCACAGTAAAAACTGGTCAAAGTGTTGATGCATTTGTGTTCGCATTGGTTTATCTCAGTTTTGGCGCATTCGTCGACATTGCAATGCGGGGGTTCATCACTGCCGTCGTCGCAATCGATTTGCTTATTGCACACCCGTTCATATGTAATGCATTGACCGCTTTTGCACCGGAACTGTCCGCCCGCACACGTCGGGGCCTCTGTCTTGCACTGCGGCTGATTCTCATCACTTCCATCTCCACAATCGTCTTCGCCGTCGCATAAATATGTTCTACGAATACATTTTGTGTTTCTGCACGAAAACTCTTCGGGAGAACAGGTTCTGAACGTGCAGTTCCTGTGCTCATCTGAACCATCGCCACAGTCATTGTCGTGATCTACACAATGAAAGTAGTTTTGAACCAATAGTCACTGCAGAGGAGAGTATATTCATTACATACCACAAACCCATTCCTTGTTAATACACCTGTGGTTATTGCACCTAAACTGGTCCACTTCGCAGGGCTCGGGTGGTGGACACGAGTGAACAGTCGTATTTTCGTCGGCGCCATCCACACAGTCAGGGTCTCCGTCACAGATCCATCTTTTGGGTATACACTGTGCCCGACCCCAGTTCTTATTGGCCGAACACGTGAACTCTCTGTCGGGATCGCACTGTCTTGTGTCGCACTGATGTCTTACATCTTCGTCAGAGTTGTCGAGACAGTCATTGTCTCCGTCGCAGATATATATGCGTGGAATACAGTTTCCGTTATCACAAGTGAACAGATCTCCAAAACAGGTTCTCTTTTCACTCTTACAATATTCTTCGGGTTCGTCAGCCTTAGAGCCGCCGCAGTCGTCGTCTCCGTCACAATACCAGGTCGCGGGAATGCACCTGTGGTTCGGACACCTGAAGCTATTGGGCGGACAAGTCCTTTGAGAACAGATGAGTGAATTCTCATCAGAATTATCGCCGCAATCATTGTCGCCGTCTGTGACAAAAAATTTATTCATTTAATTCTTGAAACCATTTCCAACTTTAAGTCATTGGACACTTACCGCAGAGCCAATAGGGTTCGACACAAATGTTAGTGCCTTCGCATTTGAGGTGATTTGAAGGACAGGTCCTGTTGTTCTGACAAATAGTATGGCTTTCATCTGATGTTTTCGAGTCTTTGCAATCGTTTACTCCATTGCAAACTTGAGATTTGGGAATACATTTATGGTTAGCACATGTGAATTCTCCGTCAGCACAGGCCGGGTATTCTGATATAAGGAGTTTTGATTCAATTATTAGATATCAATAATCAACACATTAGTGCAGTAGACTTACGGCATCCCTCTTCGTCTGTATTGTCTCCGCAATCATTTTCGTGGTCTAAAAGTTGGCAAAAAATGTTTAAATCAAAGAAAGAATCAAATTCTGGAACAAATATTTACCGCATTTCCAGGTCTTGAAAACGCATCGGCCGTTACCGCAGCGGAACTCATTTGGACTACAAGTATGTAATGCTATCGAAGGAATAATTGTATAGAAATTATTTATGAATTTGTTTGACTCACAGCAGAAGATCTTATCCTCGTCTGAGTTGTCGCCGCAGTCATCGTCGCCATCGCAGGCCCACAGTCTGGGAATGCACTTGGAGTTACTGCAGGCGTATTTGGTGTCCTCACAGCTGACATTCTCGGGAACACACATTCGGTTTTCATTGGCCAACTTATATCCCGTATTGCACATGCACTCAACAGCCGCATTGGGCGCCTGATGGCACGAGTGGGCGCACCCGCCGTTGTTTATTTCACACGGATTTTTAGCACACATTTGTCGTTGCGATGAATATATGTGTATATCTCGCGGCGATTCTTCCAGTCTTTTAACCATTTCTATCATTCCAGCGCCGGTATGCTTTTCAGCTCTATATACACCTCTCAGTTGAAGATCAGTCCAATAGATATAGTTTCCGAAAACCGTCACTGCGAACGGGTATATCGTGGCCGACACTAAAATTTCTCTATTACTTCCATTCATGTCTGACCTCTCGATCTTCTCCCGGAGTGCATCAGTCCAGTAGAGCTTCTTCTCGTCGTAATCAATACTTAGACCACTCGGTTGAGTCAAGTTGTCCTCAACTATGGCTTTCTTTTCATTGCCAGCCATTGTTGATCTGAAAATCTTACCGGAATTCCCGAATCGGCCCCAATCAGTGAAATACATGAGACCCTCGCACGGGTCCACTACTATAGCTCTGGGTCTTTCAACTCTAGTGATCATAACTATTTGTGTTCCGTCAATGTTCATTGAATATATGCTTCGATTGGCCGAATCAGTCCAATAGACCTTAAGATTAGTCCAGTCGTAAGCAATTCCTTCGGGATTTATACCTTTGGATAGAATGACATTCACCTCATCTTTCTTGTCGACACTCATCCATGAAATGCTTCCGTCCGGACGTATTTGAGTGAAAAACATTCGTTTATTCTTATAATCGAAGTCAAGTCCGACCACATTCGTCAGATTTACTCGGGGAGGGAAGGGAGCACTGGTTACTGAAGGGTCGAGATTAACACTTCTGATCTCTTTTCTTGTCGTAAATACAAGATATTCGTCAACTTTTTTGCACTTTTGTTTGTCCGGAGCCAACACTCCGGTAGAACAGGCGCACCGATAGCCCGTTTCGTTATATTCTACGGGTACAGCAAAACAGAGTTGTTCGCACATCGGGTTCTCACTCGATCGAGAACAGGGAGAGTCGGCGTTGGGCTGATTGTTCTTATCGAATATAACGATATCTCTCAAAGTATCCAAATTTGATTTGAACGGTTCCGGCGCTCCCGTATTGTTCTCTGCGTTCTTGTTTCCCCTGAAAATAGTCCTTAGGTTTCTGTCCACCCAATAAACCTGAGAGCCCAGGATTGAGACCCCATAAGGCGTCGGCAGGTTTTTCCAAATGTATTGACGGCGACCGCCAGAAAAGGACACTTTTTGAATGGCGTCTTCTCTGGCGTCGACCCAATAGACGTCATGTGTTTTGATATCAATAGTCAAATCTCTTGGATTACTAATTCCCGTCACAACTATTGGCGTTCTGTTAGTGCCGTCGAGTAAAGCCTTTTCTATTTTAGGGAACTGTCCGTAATCTATCCAATACATCAGTCTCTTTATAGGGTTGACCGCTATTTCTCGGGGGGCGTCGGTTGTCGTCTTCACTAAAACCATTCGATTGGTTCCGTCCAAAAAGCAAACTTCAATATAGGTTTCGTGTGGAAAGACATTTGTGAAATACATGTTCCCTGCGATCCAATCAATAGCTATGCCTCGAATTCCATTACTTCCGATTCCATCAGAAATGATGTGCTGTTTCTCAGAACCGTCTGGTTTTATGCGATAAATGCCATTCCTTTCCCCCGGATTGAACTCAACCCAATAGATGTGGTTCTTAATTACATTCACATCAATGTGTAATATGTTATGTCCGGCGCCGGCCAATGGCTGAATGGCCTCCGCGTGATCTTCGAGACTGAATCCTTGCATTTTGTTCAGAGAGGAGACCACAGCGAAGGATTTGTAGGCCTGACAACTGGTTTCGCCGTCTGTTCTAAACCCTGTACTACACAAACACTTCCTTTGATTGTTTTCTGCGGGAATACAGAGCTGTTGACACCCGCCGTTCCCAAGACGACAGGGATGGTTCTCAACTCCGGGACGTTTACTGTATATCTTGATATTAGAGAGTGAAGGGGTGTTCTCTTCAATTGTAATAGTGTTCGTGCCGTCGGGTAAGTTGACTCGAGATATCTTTTCATAAACGGAATCCAAATAATAGAGTCGGTTGTTATAAACAGATAGACCCTGAGGTTTGGCTATTCCGGAACCGGAGGTCACTATAGTTTTTCTGTCTCTTCCCTCTGTGTCTATGCTCTCAATAACTCCGGTATGACTTTGACTGAAGTAAAGGCGTTTATTGGTTACGTCGAAAGTGAGTGCCTCGACGTGATGTAAGGAATCCCTTATAAGGATTGTGGCATTGGATCCGTCCATATTTGAACGCGAAATCTTTTGCGGGACTCCAACGCCTCCCTCGTCGAGCCAATAGAGCTTTCCTTGGAGTGGATCCAAAACCATAGCTTTGGGTTTGGCGACCCCTTTCTCGGAGCCATCGTTGCTGAGAACAGTTCTTCTGTAATACTTTTCTCCGTCTGTTTTGACGACCGCTATATTTGAGGCCTTTTTGTTTCCGATATAGAGATTACGTCCGATCCAATCGAAGGCTATACAATAGGGCGCCCCCACAATGCCCTCCGGAAGGAATTTCGTTTGATTGCCTCCTTTGAGACTCACTTTGAATAGCGTTCCGTTCTCTTTGTCGTCTTCCCTGAGTTGAACCCAATATATGAAACCTTCCTGTTTGTCATAATCAAAGTCATAGCCATTCTCGACACCAATGACTGGAGTGAAATGTCCCACAGATTTCTCATTGGGAGTCAAACTCAAGTCCACTATTTGTGTCGCTTTCATAACCATTAGATAAGGCGTTTCAACGGGAATACAACGCCCGCCAACAGCAGTCCTGTCCTGTCCATAGCCCGGCGGACACTTACATGTAAACCCTTCAGGTCGTGGCGATAGAAGACATAAGTGAGAACAGGGAGCTTTGGCACAGGGGTTCGGCGCTGTGGGTTGAAGGAGTGGATGATTTATGTGAATGCCCAGGGGCTGACTGACTAGATGTGAGACAACAGTTTGGTTTATTCCTTTGTATTTATGACAGGAGAGCACACGATTCAGTTGACGGTCAGTCCAGTAGAGTGTGTCCTCAAACACAGTCAATGAGTGCGGATGAAGGAGATAGTGGTTGTGCGCCAACACTTGCTGTCGACCCGACCCGTCGTAGTTACAGAAGTCTATGTAATCGAGTTTAGAGTCCGCGAAATACACTCTTCGGGTCGGAATGTCAAGAGTGAGACCGTTTGGCCAATAGATTTTGGTGCTGACGATCACTTTACGCATACTCCCATCCATTCCCACCCTTTCGATGCGCGGGTTTTCCCCCCAATCGGTCCAAAACAGAATTCTGGCGTCTTCTCTGGGGTCCAGACATATGCCCCGGGGCTGACTTATGTTCTGTGCCAACAGAACGATATGGTTTTTGCCGTTTATTGTCGAGACTTCAATGGTTTTGAGTCGTGAGTCAACCCAATAGAGATTATTTGCAATCCAGTCAACGGCCAGTCCCTCAACTAAGTCGAGACCACTGCCCACCACTACTTCTGGTTCACTCGACCCCTTCTTCATTCGGAATATCTTCTTCGCGTGCATATCAGACCAATATATAGTTCCCGAAATCATTTCCGAAGCCGTGGCCACAACATTCTCGACCCGAACGGGCACTCGTTCTAGGGATACATTAGTGATGTTCGCGACCAGAATTGAGCGCCGGTTGGATATCACGAGATAAGCACTGCTCCGATTGACTGCTTTGCAATGAGTCTTATTCTCTAGGCGATAGCCGTCTTCGCACAGACACCTAAACGATCCCTTTTCGTTGAAACACTTATGACTACAGCTGCCAATTATAGAGCACTCGTCGATATCAACACAAGTCTTCGTGTCATTTAGACGTTCGCCCTTAGGACAGGTGCAAAGGGGACCGAAAGGAGTTTTGGTGCAGTTATGTGTGCATTGATTGCTGGCACAGGTCTGCAAATCACAAGCGGGTCCTTCATCGGCACCATTAGGACAGTCAAGATTTCCGTCACATATTCTATTAATGGGAATACATCTGTCGGTAATGTTAGGGCACATCCATTGACCACTGGGACAGTCGTAATGAGTGGGTCCACAGGCGTGGCGCTGATCTTCATCTGAATTGTCGCCGCAATCGTCTCTTTGATCGCATATCCAAGACTTGAAAATACATTTAGAATTATTACACTTGAAGTGATTGCTCGGACACTCGATTTCACCACAAGTGGTCGGTTCGTCACTACTGTCCTCACAGTCAGGATTTCCATCGCTTTAAGGAATGGTTTGAAATTCATTAAATTAAATATTAAATAATTATTTAATACAATACATACCAATACCATGACTTTGGAATACAAATTCTTGAGGCCTGACATTGGAATTGCTTCTCAACATCGCATTGATTTGGAGACAGTGAAGGACATCCCTTCTCGTCTGAGCCGTCCTGACAGTCATTGACACCATCGCAATGATAGCTTTCATGAATACATTGCTTTAGATTTGCGCACTGGAACTGAGTTGAAGAGCATATTATAGGCGGACAGTTGGCCTCATCCGACTGATCGAAGCAATCGTTATCGCCGTCTGGAGTAGGGGTTTATTCATTCATTAATATTTGGCTAAAATCTATTTAAACATTTAATTCTAATAAATTGTAATCATATTAGACCACTGAGAGGCCAAATATGAGGGCAATTAGTGATTGGCTTTTAATGGCATACGAGTCACACAATATCGTTGGGAATATTTTGTAGAATATTATTTAGACTATAAATAACTAGATTTATATATCGCTTTCAATTCCACTCATACTTTTTAAAGAAAGATTTATTTGCAAAACATTGGAATTACTATAGTTTATATGTGAGTTCGAATTAAAATCTTTCGTATAAAAAAGTTGAAGGGTATGAAATGGGTATAAATTAATATTTTACAAAATATTCCCAAAGATATTGATGACTCGTATAAACTCAGCCTATAAACTGATAAAATACTCAAAATAATAATTCATAAAACTTCCAAAAGAAAAACAAGTTTAATTGATTACACCAAACAATGTACTCTAAAAATATTCTAAATCATCTAGATATATGGAAGCTAAATGTACAAGTTTATGAATAGTATGTGAAATCTACTTTCAATGTTTCGCTAAATCAAATGCAAAATCATTTTCTAACAAAACATGTTTTCGAAAAGTTGCTGTCATTTCAATATTTTATTTTTAAAAACAACTAAAAATGACATTATATGTCAAAACCATTTATTCGGTCTTTTACAAGCCTATCTTTCATCGAATGTTCCATTTCTATAAACTTGATAACATCAACACTACATTACTCTATAAAATGTTTTATTCTTCAACAAGTGTGATTTATAGTTATGCACTTAAATTTGGGAAAGTTAACATGGTTATTTTACTATCAAAATCTCATAATCTGTTAAGTAAAAATACCAAGATGAGATAAAAATAAACATTTAACAGAAGAGTCTAGGTTAGGGATGGGCAATGGGGATATAGCCAAAATACCCCCTCCGATGAAGAAAAAACAAGCAATTTTGTGGTGCCTCTTTAGAAATTTCGAAAATTCTGTGAGATTCTGTCTAAATTCTTAGAAAAATAACAGAATTTCATCAAATTCTTGTTAAATTTGGTTAAGTTCTTAATGTTTGTTCATGATTTTTAAGGTTCAAAACGACAAGGGCGTATTTTGTTCAGCAATTTCATTACAGAAAGCAAATTAAAAAAGTGGATGTAATAGGGGTGACCAATGGGGGCATAGGCAAAACGAAAAAAGCGATGTACCCCTCTAAAAAATTTAAGATAAAGGCGCCCGTTTAAGAATATTCTGTGAATTTTGTTCAAATTCTTAGAAAAATAACAGATTTTTGTCAAATTCTGTTATTACAGAAGTCATCATTATTTCCCTGAATTCTGTCAAATTTGTTAAATTCTTTCAAAATTAATCGAAATTCTGCTTTAGGTCATTTTTAATTTGACCATTGCGATATTCCCCACTCTATACCACCTGTGACTGAGGCTATTATCACTACCCAATAGCCACTGATATTTTGACCTTTGCGCACCCCTTGTCTAGGTAAAATTTAATATTGTATCAATCAAACTTAAAACCGATTAACAACTTTCGAAATTATAAGAAATCTGTTATTTTCTGCTTTACATTTGTGTCAAACTTATCAAACACCCATGCACTATTATAGTTAGAAATATAGCAAATTTGTAGTCGCTTTATAGAATAACCATGTTGACTTTCCCAAATGTGCATGAATTTAAAGACACTTATCGATGAATAAAACGTATTATATATAGTCACACATGGTAAAGGTGGATTTTGATAAATCCTAAACTTTAGTCAAATGAACGTATGCTAATTCAATAGAAATCAATATGGCTTTTCTAAACTTATTTGACTAAAGTTTAAGATTTATCAAAATCCACCGGCACTTTTCCATGTCTGATTATATTCTGAAATATTAACATGGATGGCTGTGGAACATTGGACGAAAGACTGTTATGTAACAGGGTAGATATTTTTAAAACTAACTAGTAATGCTTTTTATTAGAAAGTTAAATCTTATTTATATAATATTTCAAATATTAAAATTAATATTTTAGTTAATTTTTATGCCGTGAAAAGTGAGCTAAATTAAAATTCTAATTATTTGATAATAAAAAATAGATTTGAATGATAGACAAGACTTAATTACATAAGATTGTTGCGAATCAATCGTATTTTTATAAACAGTTCAGTAAACGTGAGAATAGGGTCACAAAAATCTCAATTGAGTCAAACCAACCCGAATAAACTCTATTTATACATCAGTTTTAATTTGAATCAAAGTCTCATAAAATCAAAGATTTGTGTAAAGTTTTTAGTTTTTAATGATTTTCAGGTAAAGTCAATGAAATTTGAAGAGAATGTAAAAAAGAACAATAGATCAGTCGTTGGTCTAGTTTTCAGGGTTAGGTTCGAGGAAATGAGCAAATATAATCCCATTATATCAATAAATATTAAATCTAAGCTGGACCATTACTTATCATAGTCAAGTCATTTCAGTGCACTTTTAAGGGCCAATTTGCATTTTAATAAATAGATAAAAAAATGTAATTGATTTAATTGTTTAAGGATATATCCATTTCTTTGTCACACCTGTATAATATGTGTTGATGAAGGCTTGATTAAAATAGATACATTAATAAAGTAATTGAGCCGATTTTTGAAGTAAAAGGAATATTCTTGCACTCTTTACAGTGTAAAGTTTACATCTATGCATCAAATATGATTGCAATGCGAATGAATCATTCTTAATTGGCAATGATTCATGCTAAATGTTCGATATAAATAGAGCTCTGTCCTTAATATATACAGCACCTCCTTTTTTCCTTAAATGGGCTCAATTAAAAACAAGATGGAAAGTTGATGAAAATCATATTTCATTAAAACTAGCCTAAAATATAATGTTTTTGAAGAGACTTAATATCTCATTAAGAAAGACCCCTCTATTTAAATCAATTTAATGCAGGGAAAAAACCAAAAAGTTATACATATTATTAGTTAAATTAATCTTGAATTAATGGTTTTTAAGTTTTAAAAAATAACTTAATCAGATATTATTTTGTAGTTTTGACTGTAGGTTATGGGCCAAATGACACCATGTTATATACACATACAATATAATATAAACTCGTTACAATTTATTTCTGCACAGCTACTATACTATCTTTTAGTGCATTATCTTAATGGTATAGTATTTGACTATCAATGACCGAAAGCTGAATCGATTTATCAAATAATTTTAAAATAAAAGGGGTATTATGGATAAGGGGACTTTTGGAATTCTCGAGTTTGATCAATCTCATTGTATAGAGGGTATAAAATGACACAATATTCCACATGGAACTATATTTTTATCTCTTATGATTTTCGAGATATGAATTTTTGAAAATTTCATTTACTGGTAAAATTAGCCAAAAGTCACATTTTCAA